>CAUYRH010118976.1:0-19724 GCA_963574655.1 Perodicticus potto
CGTCAGGGTTTCTGGGGTGGGACCATTTGCCAATTTTGGAACGGGTACGGCGCCCAAAATTTGGTATTTTTGGTTTTGCCCATGGTTATTACTAATGTTGGACCAATGTTTAACTTTTTTTTTTTTTTTTTTTGAGACAGCCTCAAGCTGTCACGCTGGATAGAGGGCTGTGGCATCACAGCTCACAGCAACCTCCAATTCCTGGGCTCAAGCGAGTCTCCTGCTTCCGCCTCCCAAGTAGCTGGGACTACAGGTGCCCGCCACAACGCCCAGCCATTTTTTTTTTTTTTTGGTTGCAGTCATTGTTTGGCGGGCCTGGGCTGGATTCGAACCCGCCAGCTCAGGTGTATGTGGCTGGTGCCTTAGCCGCTTGAGCCACAGGCGCCGAGCCATGGTTCACATTTTTTTAACAGAATACAAAGCCTTTTAATCCATAATTACTGATACTGTCTATAATGCAGTATCCCTAGCACAAATAATAGCTTGGATTAAAGTATTAATGACTATTATCAGGTGGGTTCCTGAAAGAAGGTTTTGACAGAAAAACAAGAGAAGGAACTAAGAGAAGACTCAAGTCTGTGAATTAAAGGGTCTCTGGGAGAGAAGTGTAGGCTTGGTGGCCAGGAGTGGTGGCCCTCCTCCTTTCATCTTAGCACTTTGAGAGTCTGAGACAGGCGGACTACTTGAGCCCAGGAGATTGAGACCAGTCTAAGCAAGAGCAAGACCCTGTCTCTTCTAAAAATAGAAAAACTAGCCAGGTGTTTTGGTGGGTGCCTATAGTCCCAGCTACTGAGGAAGCTGAGGCAAGAGGATCGCTTGAGCCCAGGAGCTTGAGGTTGCTGTGAGCTGTGACACCATGGCACCTTACCCAGGGCAGGGCAACAGAGTAAGACCAAAAAAAAGAGGTAGCACAGGCTTGGGTCTCAGAAGTCTTCATGTCGTCTCAGCGCCTATAGCTCAGCAGCTAGGGCGCTGGCCACATACACCAGGGCTGACAGGTTCGAACCTAGCCCAAGTCAGCTAAACAGCATTGATAACTGTAACAAAAAAAACAGCCGGGTGTTCTGGCGGGCACCTGTAGTCCCTACACAGTCCCTCTTGTCTCAGCTACTTTGGAGGCTGAGACAAGAGAATCGCTTCAGCCTCACGAGTTTGAGGTTGCTGTGAGCTGTGACACCATGGCACTCTACCAAGGGTGACATAGTAGACTCTGTCTCAAAAAAAAAAAAAAAGTCTTTAAAGTTTCCCTTCAGGCCAAACATACTTGTCTTTGGCTGAGACTTGGCAATCTTCCATGGTTAGGGATACTTCAGGACAAGTCCAAGATGAGGTATGTGAGACCAAGACCTCAGTGAGTTTTCTTGTCAGCTATTCCTCTGCTTCTCTTTAGGGTCTTTTCCTCCTTCCACATTTCTTTCCCCACAGGTTGATATGGTTCTTTCCTCTTCTGCCTGGAGAAAGCAGTATACATGTGAAAATGGGGAAAAAGGAAATAGTAATAGTGATCAGGTAAAATGCATTCAACACGATGTACAGGCAGGGCTGGAATAGGAATTGTGCTCTTGGTATAAAATAGTAAATGATGATAATTGCTTGAACTTTTTTTTTTTTTTGAGACAGAGCCTCAAGCTGTCACCCTGGATGGATGCTGTGGCATCACAGCTCACAGCAACCTCCAATTCCTGGGCTCAAGCAATTTCTCCTGCCTCCGCCTACCAAGTAGCCAGGACTGGAGGCGCCCGCCACAACGCCTGGCTATTTTTTGGTTGCAGCTGTAATTGTTGTTTGGCGGGCCGGGCTGGATTCGAACCCGCCAGCTCAGGTGTACGTGGCTGGCGCCTTAGCCCACTGAGCCACAGGCGCCGAGCCAATTGCTTGAACTTTTGAGAGCTTGCTGTCTTCCAGACACCAGCATGAGTGTCCAATATACATTCACAAATTTAATATTTACCTCATCCTTAGAGGTAGTTATTATTACCATCAGTTTATAGACTAGGAAACTGAGGCATAGAGGGGTTAAGTCAATTGCATAAAGTCACACAGCTAGTAAGTAGTAAAACCAGAGTCTGAATCCTTTAATTTGGCTTATGTTCTTAAACATTATCCCATACCACAGAATAGTTACCACCTTTTGAGTTGCTATGATGTGCCAAGCACTGTAATAGTACTTCTCAGATCTCTCTAATCCTCACCATTCTATTTTATAGAAGAGGAAGCTGAGGTTCAGAAAATTGGAGTACTCTGGAAGTGTTGGCTCCCTCCTATAATCCTACCACATGGGGAGGCCAAGGTGGGAGGATCACCTGAGCCCTCAACAATAATAGTGAGACCTTGTCTTTACAAAAAATTAAAATAAGCCACACCTATAGTGCTAGTTGCTCGGAAAGCTGAGCCTAGATGCTCAAACCTGGAAGTTGGAAGTTGCAGTGAACCATGATCATACCAGTGTACTGTAGCCTGGGTGACAGAGCAAGATCCTCTCTTAAAAATAAATAAGGCTCGGTGCCCGTAGCTCAGGGGTTAGGGCACCGGCCACATACACCGGGGCTGGTGGGTTTGAACTTGTCTGAGGCCTGCTAAACAATGGTAACTACAACAAAAAAAATAGCTGGGCATTGTGGCGGGCACCTGTAGTCCCAGCTACATGGGAGGCTGAGGCAAGAGAACCTCTTAAGCCCAAGAATTTGAGGTTAAGCTGTGAGCTGTGATGCCATGGCACTGTACTGCGGGTGACATAGTAAGAGTGTCGAATAAATAAATAAACAAACAAGTGAAGTAAGCTGAGGGTGGCTCATGCCTATAATCCTAGTACTCTGGGAGGCGGAGGCAGGTGGATTACCTGAGCTCAGGAGTTCGAGACCAGCCTGAGCAAGTACAAGACTCCAAGTCTTAAAAACTAGCCAGATGTCATGGCAGGTGCCTGGCTAGTCTCACCTATTTGGGAGGCTGAGGCAAGAGGCTCTCTTGAGCTCAAGAGTTTGAGGTTGTCGTGAGCTATGACACCACAGCACTGTACTGAGGGTGATAAGGTGAGACACTGTCTCAAAAAAATAAATAAATAAAAGATAGAAAATGGTACACCGTGGCCGGGCACAGTGGCTCACGCCTATAATCCCAGCACTTGAGAAGCTGAGGCGGGTGAATTGCCTGAGCTCATGAGTTGGAAACCAACCTGAGCAAGAGTGAGACCCCGTCTCTAAAAAATAGCCAGGCACTGTGGCGAGCACCTGTGGTCCCAGCTACTCAGGAGACTGAGGCAGGAGAATCGCCTAAGCCCAAGAGCTGGAGGTTGCTGTGAGCTGTGATGTCATGGCACTCTGCCAAGGGCGACAGAGTGAGACTGTCTCTTAAAAAAAAACCTCATCAAGGAAAAGACATGTTTGAACCCCTTGTGTCTAGCACATAGCAAGCACTCAGTGTTTACTGTGTCAAATCATCTGCTATTTTTCCATCTTTGTCACATAGGAGTCATTCGTTCTTTTCATTTTTTTGTACCCTTCCGACCTCAACATGCATTTATTTTTCTTCCTCTTATTCTTATCTCTCTCTGTCTTCTAAGCTACCTGGCCTATCGAAACTTCATGATTGACACATACCGACTCAACCCACAGGAGTATCTTACCTCCACCGCCTGCCGCCGGAATCTGGCGGGCGATGTCTGTGCCATCATGAGGTGGGTCTTGAAGCTGACGGATAGTGGATACATGAGGGTGACCACCTGTGACTGTTGTCGTGGCAGAAGTAGAGATGCCAGCAAGAAACAGGAATAGGCAGGAAAAATCATCTCTAATGAAAGGGAAAGTATAGGGTTGGCTAATGGGTGGCTTTAGGGAATGGCAGTATGCTCTCCAAAGTATGGAATGAAGAGTAAAGAAGGAACATGCTTATAGTTGAAAGTCACTGGCAGGCTGGGCTCGGTGGCTCATACCCTAATTCTAACGCTCTGGGAGGCTGAGGTGGATAGATTGCTGGAGCTCAGAAGTTCAAGACCAGTCTGAGCAAGAGCGAGACCCCCATCTCTACTAAAAATAGGAAAATGAGCCAAGTATTGTGGTAGGGTCCTGTAGTTCCAGCTACTCAGGAGGCTGAGGCAAGAGGATTGCTTGAATCCAGGAGTTTTAGGTTACTGTGAGCTAGGCTGATGCCAGGGCACTCTAGTCTGGGGCAACAGAGGGAGACTCTGTCTCAGAAAAATATGAAGGGGGGCTTGGTAAGCTCCCACGTAATGGGTGCAATGTAGGGATAAATGGCACACCACCTGGGCTGGGCGAAGGACTCAGATGTTACCCAACAAGTGCAAACAATGTAACTCAAATGTAGGTGCCCTTATATTAATCCAAAGTAACAAATAAATGAGGAAGATACTTGCAGATACAGAGAGAGGGCCAGGCTGGAGCTATAGACTAGGGGTGTTTAGGTGGTAGGTGAACAGTGGGAGTAGATAGGATTTCCCAAAATGTACAGTAAGCAGAGAAGAGGGCCGGGGAGGGGGAAAAGGGGCACGTTTCTGCTGTCTTGTGTGACCTTCTGTCTGTCTCTGTCCTCACAGGGTCCATGCCTTCCTAGAACAGTGGGGTCTTATTAACTACCAGGTGGATGCTGAGAGTAGACCAACCCCAATGGGGCCTCCACCCACCTCTCACTTCCATGTCTTGGCTGACACACCATCAGGGCTGGTGCCTCTGCAGCCCAAGACCCCGCAGGTAGGGTGAGGTGCTGTGGGGGTGGGGTGGGTTGGAATGACTGGGCTTCTTTGGACTTTTCTTTTTCTGATTTTTTAGGGTAATGTATGAGGAGTGTTTTGAGGCTTCTTCCTTTTCCATGAGATGCAAAGGGCCGCAGGAATCAGCCCCATGGGTTTAACTCTCAGCCTCTGCACCTAAGGCTGTGGGGACTTGCTGAGGGAGAAGGGATGCTCCTTGCCCTCAAAGGACAGACAGGTTAACGTAGGGGATGGAGCAAACAGAGAGAAATGGCTTAAAATTAACTTGTATGAAATTTGTAAACTTTATCATCTTTCCCACATTTTTTCATTTTTGCTTCATGATTATTATCACCTCCATTTTTTCCCATTTTCACTTCATCCATTAACAACAGTTAATAAGAGAAAGGTTATGTGGCTTGCCCAAGGTCAGAGTACCAAATCTAGTATTAGAACCTAATTGTCCAGCTCCTAAGAGAGCCCGTAAAGGTATATGTGAATACAGACGGGTATCGTGCCAACTTCATGTACGATTAGTCATGAAGGGAACATGCAGCATTGGCATGAGTGCCCCCCGAGCTTGTGGGCCACCCAGCATTTGGTCTTGAGGCCTCCAGGGCTTTGGCCTGGTCATTTTCTGCCCAGCCTCCATGACGCCAAGCTCTGTCCCCCAGGGCCGCCAGGTTGATGCTGATACCAAGGCTGGGCGAAAGGGCAAAGAGCTGGATGACCTGGTGCCAGAGACGGCTAAGGGCAAGCCAGAGCTGGTAGGTGGAGTGCAGACCCCGCTGGGCTTTTTATTTGCCCCTTTATTGGGGGGGCCCTGCCTGGGAAGAAGAGACATGAGAGCAGAGGATCTACAGCAGTAAGAGAGGAAATCCCACCCAGGGACCCCTGCCCCTGGCTTTGGGAAGGAAGCTCCTTCTGTCTGTTCTCTCTCTCTGCTCCAGGTTCCCAGTGGTCACTGTACTCAACTCTTTCTTTCCCTCCACAAATAGCAGACCTCTGCTTCCCAGCAAATGCTCAACTTTCCTGACAAAGGCAAGGAGAAACCAGCAGACATGCAGAACTTTGGGCTACGTACAGACATGTACACGAAAAAGAATGTCCCCTCCAAGGTGAGGGTGTGGGGTGACTTCAGAAGTGGAGACCCTTCGTTCCTCAGGGCTTGCTGGCTCCTCTCACCTGCCTGGCATGTGTTTCTCCTGCAGAGCAAAGCCGCAGCCAGTGCCACTCGAGAGTGGACAGAACAGGAGACCCTGTTGCTCCTTGAGGTAATTGGGGCAAGGAAAAGAGAGTTCTATGAAAACAGAAATACTTACATCGCTAGCTCATTTGAGAGTGGGAAGAGACGGTGGAGTCTGCAGTGAACAGGAGCATGATCCTGCCCTAGTCTCTCCCCTTCTTGATGCCTGTTGCACCTGTCCCAGGACACAGCTCCAGGCCAGGGACTCGGGTGATTTCATTAACTTCATATCCTTTCTTAGTGCTCCTTCAAGATCCCCAGTGGACCCAGCAGAGTACACAAAAACCAGAACACAGAGCGCTTTGAAGCCAGCTGCCCTTAGTAGGATGGGGGGAGTTGACCTTCGAGGAAGGTGGCTAAGTAAGCGGAGTTGTGTCTCCACCACTACCACCAGGCACTGGAAATGTACAAAGATGACTGGAACAAAGTGTCCGAACATGTGGGAAGCCGCACGCAGGACGAGTGCATCTTGCATTTTCTTCGACTTCCCATTGAAGATCCATACCTGGAGGACTCAGAGGCCTCCCTGGGCCCCCTGGCCTACCAGCCCATCCCCTTCAGTCAGTCAGGCAACCCTGTTATGAGCACTGTTGCCTTCCTGGCCTCTGTCGTCGATCCCCGAGTCGCCTCTGCTGCTGCAAAGTCAGCCCTAGGTAATGGGAGGGGTCTTGGCCTTCTTAGTTTGTGTTTGAAGAACTAATTTCTCAGATCATGAAACCCATTCAAGTTTGGTTACCCTACTGGCCATGTCTGTGCTGGCCTCAGCTCAGACTCCATACTGGTCTTCACTGAAGAGATGGGTTTGTGAGGAAGGTTTCACAAGTATAGCCAGAACTGCCCCTCTGGGCCTCTCCCAACCTCATCCCCTCTGGGTCTTGCAGAGGAGTTCTCCAAAATGAAGGAAGAGGTACCCACTGCCTTGGTGGAGGCCCATGTTCGGAAAGTGGAAGAAGCAGCCAAAGTGACAGGCAAGGCAGACCCAGCCTTTGGTTTGGAAAGCAGTGGCATTGCAGGAACCACCTCTGATGAGCCTGAGCGGATTGGTAAGGTCTGGCAAGTTCCCAGATTTCTCCTCTTTAACCAAAAGCCAGAGTCACCTGGCCTCCTTATGCCATCCTGCCGCGCATTGGTATCTGAGCACACATGAATGGGGGAACTAATGTTTTTAATTTTCCCCAGGTCTTTGTCTCAGGTTTTTGCTCCCTACTGGTTTTCTCACAGAAATTTTGGCTGGTAGAGGGACTGTTAGAAAAGTGTAGAGAGTGGCAGCGCCTGTAGCTCAGTGGGTAGGGCACCGGCATATACACTGAGGCTGGTGGGTTCAAACCTGGCCTCGGCCAGCTAAAGCAACAATGACAACTGCAACAAAAAAATAGCCAGGCAGAGCGGCGCCTGTGGCTCAGTGAGTAGGGCACTGGCCCCATATGCCGGAGGTGGCCAGTTCAAACCCAGCCCTGGCCAAAAAAAAAAAAAAAAATAGCCAGGCGTTGTGGCAGGAGCCTATAGTCCCAGCTACTTGGGAAGCTGAGGTAAGAGAATTGCTTAAGCCCAAGAGTTTGAGGTTGGCTCGGCGCCTATGGCTCAACGGGCTAAGGCGCCAGCCGCGTACACCTGAGCTGCCGGGTTTGGATCCAGCCCGGCCTGCCAAACAACAATGACGGCTGCAACCAAAAAAATGGCCGGGTGTTGTGGCGGGCGCCTGTAGTCCCAGCTACTTGGGAGGTGGAGGCAGGAGACTCGCTTGAACCCAGGAATTGGAGGTTGCTGTGAGCTATGATGCCACGGCACTCTATCGAGGGTGACAGCTTGAGGCTCTGTCTCAAAAAAAAAAAAAAAAGAGTTTGAGGTTGCTGTGAGCTGCGACGCCATGGCACCCTTGCACGGCACTCTACCAAGGGTGACATAATGAGACTCTGTTTCTTCCCCCCACCTCAAAAAAAAGAAAAGTGTAGAGAAGCCAGTCATAGTGGCATGCGCTTATAGTCCCAGCTATTGGGGAAGCTGAGGCAGGAGGGATCACTTGAGCCTAAGAATTCAAGGCTGCAGTGGGCTATGGTGACACTATTTCACTCTAGTCTGGACAACAGAGTGAAACTTGGTCTCCAAAAAAAGAAAGAAAAGTGTTATAAAGACAGACTTTGTAACAGAGACTGTCCCTTTCTTTCCCCACAGGCTCAGAGGAGAGCGGAAATGACGAGACACGAGCAGAGGGCCCAGCCACAGATGAGAAGAAGGAACCCAAGGTACAAAGGGACCACCCAGACCGGGAGGTACAGGGGTCACTCACAGCCCTGCAGAGATGGGAGCATTGGCCTGGCTCAGCTCAGATGGGCAAGGGCTGGTCTTGGATGGGGCTGTCCCCAGGGCCAGGTTACCTCCAAAGTAAAAGGAGTAAATACAGTTACAGTGTGAGCCCTTTGTGTGGGACCTAGTTACCCTAGCCCCTGATGTTCTCTCCTTTTCTTTTGCTGGGACTTTAGGAACCCCGGGAAGGAGGGGGAACTATAGAGGAGGAAACAAAGGAGAAAGCCAGTGAGGCTCCCAAGAAGGACGAAGAGAAAGGGAAGGAAGGCGACAGCGAGAAGGAGTCAGAGAAGAGTGATGGGGACCCAATAGGTGAGCCTCCCAGAATGATAGATAGGGGTACAAAAAAGAGAGATGATGCTACAGGACTAACTCAACCCTTGTCCTGGCCCAGTGGATCCCGAGAAGGAGAAGGAGCCAAAGGAAGGGCAGGAGGAAGTGCTGAAGGAAGTGGTGGAGTCGGAGGGGGAAAGGAAGACAAAGGTGGAGCGGGACATTGGCGAGGGCAACCTCTCCACTGCTGCTGCTGCTGCCCTGGCTGCTGCTGCAGTGAAGGCCAAGGTGAGGCCAGATCCCTGAAACCCCAGGAAGGAAGATGTCCCTTCTGTAATCTTGTTTCACTTAAAGGAAATCCTTCCTTACTCAAGAAATAATGCTGGTCTGTTTCCTTTTTATCCTGAGAAGAGTTAGTCATCGCTTAGTTTTTAAAACCTTTTACCATTGGGCCAGAGCCACCTGGCCACCTTATGCCATCCTGCCACGCATTGGCATCTGAGCACACATGAATGGGAGAACTAGAGTTTTTAATTTTCCCCAGGTCTTTGTCTCAGGGGCCATTGCTCCCTACTGGTTTTCTCTGTTTCTAGCCCTGTTATTATTTGACTCTATCTTTTCTTTTGCCACTCTCTCTTCGTGTTCTTTTAAAAATGTCAAGCCTGGACCAGGTGTAGTGCTTCACACCTGTAATCCCAGCATGGGAGGCTGAGGCGGGTAAATTGCCTGAACTCACAGGTTCAAGACCAGCCTGAGCCTGGGCGTTGTGGCGGGTGCCTATAGTCCCAGATACTTAGGAGGCTGAGGCAAGAGGATCACTTGAGCCCAAGAGTTTGAGGTTGCTGTGAACTATGAGGCCACGGCACTCTACCAAGGGCAACAAAGTGAGACTGTCTCAAAAAAAGGCAAATTAGCCGGACATAGTGGTGCTTGTCTGTAGTCCCAGCTACTGAGGAGGCTGAGATAGGAGGATCACTTGAGCCAAGGAGTTTGAGGTTGCTGTGAGCTATGATGCGACAGCACTCTACTGAGGGCAACAGAGTGAGACTCTATCTCAAAAAAAACAAAAATTGTGAAGCCTGTACTCCAGGGTTGTGATCACAGCTGCTTCATTCTTAAACCCATGAGCATCTGCTCTGTCTCTCCTTTGGATATCTTCATCTGGGTCCTCCTACTGACGTTCTGTCCCACCTCCCCTTCCCTAGCACTTGGCTGCTGTTGAAGAGAGGAAAATCAAATCTTTGGTGGCCTTGCTGGTGGAGACCCAGATGAAAAAGTTGGAGATCAAACTCCGGCACTTTGAGGAACTGGAGACGATCATGGACCGGGAGCGAGAAGCAGTGAGTAGCCTCCCTCTCGGGAGGCAGCAGGAGTCCAGAGCCCTGCCTAAGACCGAGCTGTGCTTCTACTTCAAATTGGAGGAGTCTGTGTGTGTGTGTGTGTGAGAGAGAGAGAGAGAGAGAAGCAACAATGCAGAAAGCCAGGGACTGGCAAGGCTCCAGAGCAGAGCAGAGCAGGGCAGGCCAGGGCAGGCAGAGCTGCCCCAAGCAGTTAAGGACTGGCCACCTGACAAGTGACGCCTAGATGGTGAGGTCCTATAGAGCAGTGCTTGGCTCACAGTACTCTCAGTAAATATTTGTTTAGTGATGGAATGGGTTTAAGGGGTGATCAGAAGTTAAGGGCCTTAGAACTTGGAAAGAGCATGAGACAGACAAGGATTGCACTATTTTGTGTTTGAGAGGACATAAAAAAATAGATAGCCAGGCATGGTGGCTCAGGCCTGTAATCCCAGCACTTGGGGAGGCCAAGGCAGTAGGATTGCTTGAATTTAGGAGTTCAAGACCAGCCTCTGCAAGAGTGAGACCCCATCTCTACTAAAAATAAAATAAAATAAAAATTAGCCTGGCACGGTGACCCCCTGTAGTCTCAGCTATTCAGGAGATTGAGGTAAGAGGATCTCTTAAGCCCAAGAATTTGAGATTGCTTTAAGCTGTGATGATGGCATGACACTCTACTAAGCCGAAAGAGTAAGACTCTGTCTCAAAAAAATAATGATAATAAATAAATAAAATGAAGTGAAAAGAAATAGAAGAAGCCTGCCCTAGAGAACTTACAGTTTAATTGGAGACATCAAATGTATAATACGGATGCTTAAAGTATCTGACAAATTCAAATTAAGAGATTTCAAATCAAGTGTCTGAGTCCTGAGAGATCACAACATAAAGACAAAGCTCAGAGGCTCATGAATTGATCTGGGATAGCTTCCTAAGAAATGTGAGTTATTAGCCAATTTTAAAGGAAGAAAAGAACTTGGACTGATAAGAAACACTGGAAGCATTTTCCAAAACAAAGTAATGGCAAATTCAAAGCTTTGGAGCCAGGGGGCAGCTCCTGTGGCTCAAAGGAGTAGGGCACCAGCCCCATATGCCAGAGGTGGCGGGTTCAAACCCAACCCCGGCCAAAAACTGCAAAAAAACCCCCAAAGTTTTGGAGCTGAGATGAGCTGGGGCTACCTACCACCAGAGTAACTTCACTGCAATGAGAAACCATGGGGGCAGCCGGGAGACAAGAGGCATGAAGATTATGGGAGTTCACAAGGAGGGGAGGACAAAGGAATCACAAGCACAAGATTTAGATTTGGGGGACCAGCTGAATGAGAGGCTGGATCTGTCATTAGACAAAGCAGGGGGGCAAGGCATTTGCCTTTGGGATCTTCTGAAAATCGGATAACAATACTCAATTGGCACTGGCAGCTGGAGTATCAGAGGCAGCAGCTCCTGGCTGACAGACAGGCCTTCCACATGGAGCAGCTGAAGTATGCGGAGATGAGGGCCCGGCAGCAGCACTTCCAACAGATGCACCAGCAGCAGCAGCAGCCACCACCAACCCTGCCCCCGGGCTCCCAACCTATCCCCTCCACAGGAGCTGCTGGGCCACCTGCAGTCCATGGCTTGGCTGTGGCTCCAGCCTCTGTGGTCCCTGCTTCTGCTGGCAGTGGGGCCCCTCCTGGAAGCTTGGGCCCTTCTGAACAGATTGGGCAGGCAGGGTCAACTGCAGGGCCACAGCAGCAACAACCAGCTGGAGCCGCCCAGCCGGGGACAGTCCCACCAGGGGTACCCCCCCCTGGACCCCATGGTAAGTGATAAGTTCCAGAACTCTTGCTGGCTGGAGGGACCCAGGTGAAAGTCCCAGTTCTTAAAAATTACATGATGGTGGCTCGGCATCTGTGGCTCAATGGGCTAAGTCGCCAGCCACGTACACCTGAGCTGGCGGATTCAAATCCAGCCCGGGCCCACCAAATAACAGTGACGGCTGCAACCAAAAAAAATGGCCGGGCGTTGTGGCAGGCGCCTGTTGTCCCAGCTACCTGGGAGGCGGAGGCAGGAGACTCGCTTGAGCGCAGGAATTAGAGGTTGCTGTGAGCTGTGATGCTATGGCACTCTATCCAGGGTGAAAGCTTGAGGTTCTGTCTCAAAAAAAAAAAAAATTACGTGATGGGCCTGGAGATGAGGATTGGCCTCAGTTTCAATAGAGGGGCCTATCTCTGTTACATCTCTAAGGCAGCAGGGATCCTTACCCCCCAAACCCAGACCTTTAGAATTTTGTTCCAGGATTTATAGTTTACTATAAACTATAAATTTCAGGAAACCGGAAGATAGTGCCAAGAAGTGGCTAGATTATCCTTGCTGTGGAAATGAGTTGGTGAGATTTTACATCTAACCTCCATCTCCCCTCTTTCTTCTTAGGCCCCTCACCGTTCCCCAACCAACAAACTCCTCCCTCAATGATGCCAGGGGCAGTGCCAGGCAGCGGGCACCCAGGCGTGGCGGGTAATGCTCCTTTGGGTTTGCCTTTTGGCATGCCACCTCCTCCTCCTCCTGCTCCATCCATCATCCCATTTGGTAGTCTAGCCGACTCCATCAGTATTAACCTACCCCCTCCTCCTAACCTGCATGGGCATCACCACCATCTCCCGTTCGCCTCGGGCACTCTCCCCCCACCTAACCTGCCTGTGTCCATGGCGAACCCTCTACATCCTAACCTGCCGGCGACCACCACCATGCCATCTTCCTTGCCTCTCGGGCCGGGGCTCGGATCCGCCGCAGCCCAGAGCCCTGCCATTGTGGCAGCTGTTCAGGGCAACCTCCTGCCCAGTGCCAGCCCACTGCCAGGTGAGAAGGGGCTAGGAGGGGAGAAGGGTGAGGGAGTGGGGTCCACCTGGAGGGAGGGGGCCTGGGGAGGAAGGGGTCAGATGCTGGAGTTTCCACAATCCTTCTTGAACACTCTGGTATAATTAGAACACAGGAGGAAGGGCCTCTCTGGCTGTCCTCCACCATTTCCCACCTTGGCAGCTGCCACCTTTGGGATGATGTTGGGGCCTTTCACTGGTGGGTCACGGAGGAGTCCTGTGCACAGAGCATCTCAGTTGTAAATTTGAGAAACAGACACTTGTTTGCATGACTGGCATCCCTTTGCTTGTTCCCAACACGTTCAAGTGCCCCATTTAGAGAGTTCCATTGGAGGCAGGAGGATGATTTGGGGTCTATCAGTTTTTTCCAGTATGAGGTGCAAGAAGGTATTGGGAGAAGGAAGTTGTACATTGTGGGTACCTCATTCATCTACCCACCCGCTGCATGCCATGCCCGGTTCTGTGTGTGTCTTGGTGGCCTTGGTCAGGATCCCTTACTCCTGCTCACCTCAACTTACTCATCTTCCTTTTCTCCACAGACCCAGGTACCCCCCTGCCTCCAGACCCCACGGCCCCAAGCCCAGGCACGGTCACCCCTGTGCCTCCTCCACAGTAAGGAGCCAGCCAGACATCTCTCCCCCTCACCCCCTATGGAGATCATGGTTCCAGGAACAGCCCTCCCCCCACCACTGGGACCCTTCCCCAGCCTGGAGAGTTCATCACTACGTAAGGAAAGCTCCTCCTGCCCCTCCAAAGCCCCCACCATGCCTAACAGAGGCATGCATTTTTATATTGGATTATTCAAGGACTTCTGTTTAAAAGATGTTTCTAATGTCTGGGGGAGGATAGGATGGGAATGCTGTCCTCAAAGGAAGGGCTGGGCAAAGATGTTTATACAAGATTTGAATTAACCACTTCTAAGGGTGCACCCCCCTCAAAACTACTACATTTTCTATGGATAAAAAAAAAATTAAGTCCTTAAAGCAAGTAGAGAAATTTTTAAAAGCCACATTGGAGCTCCCTTTAACCTAAAAAATAACGAACTTTTACATTTTGCTGAGATGGGGTGTGTGTGAGTTTTAGGAAAGAGGAATTAAGGTTCTGGGGAGAATTCTGGGGATTGTCTCCCCAAGCTGCTTGTTAGCGATGCAGTCAATCCCCTACTAGCCTCACCCCCAATTATTTGTATAACCTCTCCCACTGCTTCCTCCTCATTGTTCTTCTAGGCCACGCCAGCTCAGCCAGTGATCCCTTTCCCTCTCAGTTTTGTCCTTAAAAAGTCACCTGCTTAGTTAATGTCAGTGTATGTGTATTTGGTGGGGAAAACCTATCTTTGGAGATTCCTGTGGTAGGTAGTAGGGGCTGTTATTCTCCCTTCCCTGGGCAGTATCAGTGGACTCCTAGAAGGCACAGAAAGGGGAGCTGTAAAAGGATGGGAAGTTTTAAAAACCTGAAATTTTCACAAAGCACTTAAGCATCTCCTTATGACTCAGTGGGTCACCCCCTAGCCTCTTCCCTCTCCCACCAAGACTATTAGAATTTCAGCTGGTAACCAGGGGCTCCTCGGAGGAGGACACAGGGATTTGAGAGCAGTAGCGGGTACCCAACCTGCAGCTCAGTTTGGCTCTGCTCCTTGGACCTACACCTCCCCATTCCAGCTCATTCCTCAAGTCACCTTTGATGAGATGGCAGATGTGATTCCAGGCTCTATGCCTCTTCTTCCCATCCCTCCCACCAGGCCTTTGTTCCTCTTGTTCCCGTGTTTCTCTTCCTCTGCGTCTTGGCACGTTTCTTCTGTTCAAAGTTTTCTGTAAATTTTCTCTTTTCTTTCTTTCTTTCTTTTTTTTTTTTTTTTATAAATTAATTTGCTTTCAGTTCCATCTTGTGGATGCCTTCTGTGTTCTCTTACCTGTGGCTGTCAGGCCAGGGGGCTGGGATAGGACATCTACCTGGACTGTAGAGGCAATTTGCAAGCCAGGGATAGACTGCACCTCACCGCAAAAGGCCAAAGGCAGCACAGCTGTCGGGGCTGTTCTAGTGTAACAGCAGAAGCTCTCTCTCATCTGCCCTAAAAATAGCTGGTTCAGACTTAGAGGAGCATTCACACAATGTGGAGATTTTGTATCCTTTCTTTAATAGTGGCTTTACTCCTTCCCTTATTAGGGAAGAAGCAGGGCCCTCACCTACTTCTGTTATTATTGGCTACTATCCCTGCCAAAGTGGCAGACAGACTTAGGCAGCACTAATACAGCCTGGAGTTAGCGCCAATAAACACTCTCAGCACAAGTGGTTGGGATGTAGGGGCTGAGTTTAAGGAGCTAGAGGACTAAGAAAGACTTAGTCTGATACGGGATGGAACAAGGCTGGCCAGCCTTGGTCCTACAAGAATTTATGGCTTTCCTAATCCCCCAAGGGATTGCTACTACAGACCTTTCCCTAGCTTTCCTCAATCCCTGGTCCGCTGACCTTGGTTTCTGCCTCAGGCCAGAAATCTCACCATCTCACCAACTTCCCCTTTACCCTGGGTCAGGAAGGAAAACAGAACCAAATTAGGGGCATAGAGAACAAGTTTATTTGGTGAATGCTGATGGCAAACATCGTCCCAAAGAGACAAGATGGGAAAGGTGCTATGACCAGAGAGCCTAGGACACCTTCAGGCTAGATACAGTCTCACACAGGAAAAGGCACGGGCTCTGGGGATACTGGGAGGGTCCTCAGCCATTCAGCACCATACGGACGAGCTCTGTGGAAAAGGGAAGGTGGGGGGTAAGCCAGGGAGCAGGGCTGAGGAGGGGGTACACCAGGGACCAGGAGACTATAAGACTGCAAAGGTAGCATAGGAGAAGACAAGCCCACAGCAACCAACCTTGGGTCAGTTTGCAGAGGAGCCACCTTGAGTCTGACCAGTTCTCCCTGCCCCTAGCTCCCCTCCCACCAGCTGTTAATCTCCCACCCCACCCTGAGCAGCAGGAACACAGCAGAGGCAGAAAAGTTCTCAACTACACCTACAGCTACTGCCAGCCACTGGCGGGAGGAGAGGGCTGAGTTTTGGGTTAGGGTACCTCCAAGCTGCCCAGCAAAGGGAAGGGGAGAGGGCTGTTTAGCTATAGCAGCAGAATGGGACAGGCAGCCCATCCCCTCCATGCCAGCTACCCATGCTCCAGGGCTAAAGGATCACCCTAAAGCAAGGCTGGTATGTTAGCTGGTGAGAGTTCCAGACACCAGCACCCAGGCCCTGATAAGCCAACTTCAGAGCCCCTTTTGGGAGAGAAGGAAGGAGGTACCGTCCCCCTAGGCTGTCTTCCTCTTTAAGGAATCCCTCCTTTCCCCTTCCCTCCCCAGTCAGCTTCATGCAGAAACATGCCAGAAGGAGGTCATATGGTAGTCGAGTCAGGGCAAGGGAGAGAGCACAGGTTGGGGAAAAAGAAACACTGGGGAGATGAACTAGAGGAGAGGCTGGAGGAGCCGTACCCGCCCCACGGGCCCGTCACCCCGACAGGATATGCCTCACAAACGCTGCAGGAAGGAAGAGACATTAATGGTGAAGACAAGACACAGACATGGGGCAAAGGGGTCCGATGGTGGGGAACAGACAATCCATTTACTTTACTTTCAATTCCTTCCCTACCCACCCTTCACATATCACTCCTCCCTCTCCGGTCACCACCTGACCGCCCACTCCTAGGCTGGGCTGGGCCCTGCCCCTTGCCTCTTAGCTCCTTTTGGAACCCCAGTCTGGGAATAGGAAAAAACCCAAATCCTACGCTTGACCTGCACATATGGCTGCCTCTGGGAAAACCCCAATTCACCCCTCACCTTCATAGTTGATACAACCATTACTGTCTTCATGTCCTGCCACCAGCATCTCAACTTCTTCCTCTGTCATCTTCTCACCTGCACAGGGAAGGCATTTTTGGAATTGGGTGACAAGTGGGATATATTAGGGTGGCACCTCAGTTTAAGGACAAGGGCACAGAGCCTTACCCAGTGTGACAAGGACATGCCGGATTTCAGCACCCATGACTGTGCCATTCCCTTCCTTGTCAAACACCCGAAGGCCTTCAACGTAATCCTCATAAGTGCCTTGGTCCTTGTTCTTGGCCACAGTCTGCAGCATGGGCAGAAAGTGCTCAAAGTCCAACACCTTCACATTCATCTCTGCCATAAAAGGAGGTGCAAATGTTAGGCCTGAGAAGTCACACAGGTTCTCAGGACAGTAATATGGGGATCGCGACCGAACAGCTGACACCCACACAAAGCAGGGAAATCCATGGGATTGCTAACCAAGAACATGACTTGCTTGAATTTGGGGTTTGTGAAAATAAAGGGGAGCTCCAAGCTGAAGAACTGTGGGCCCACTACCACACACTTGAGGCCCCTCACCATCACTCTTGGGGTTCCCCAGGACCTTGAGCACCTCGGCGTTGGTAGGATTCTGGCCCAGGGCCCTCATCACATCCCCACACTGGCTGTACAGGATCTTGCCATCGCCTGTTCGGTCAAACAGCTGGAAGGCTTCCTTGAATTCTGAAGATTCATGTGAACATCAGTTGGAGAAGGGGGGTAATCTAAACAATACCTCAGAGCTCTACTACCCACTGAAGTGTGATGATGCTGAGGAAACCAGATATCTGTACCCACCTGTACACCTGAGTCTGCTAAGAGGGATCCATTACTCTTCCAACTCAGGTGTCCCACATAAAGATACAGCTCTCCCCTACCCCTAGGGGCTGTGTGTCGTTTTACACACACCCTCTGCCTGCTGCAGGCCTGCCCCAACCTCTGCACTGCTAAACCACTCTGGGCAGGAATTCGCCACCGCCCAGTCTGAGTCCTGTCCTTATAAGGAAGTAGGAGCAGCATTGGGACTGGGGTCATTTTCCAGCCTGCCACTTCCGACCCCACTGTACCTCCAGAGAATAGACCCACAAAGTCCTATCCCTAGCAAACTCTCCTGTTCTCGTTTTCAAAATAAAGCAAGTCATTGCTCTTTACAATCTTCACAATTTTCAAGCAGGGGGAAGGGAAGAGTTATCACAGGAGATGAGAAGAGGCAGGAATAGCTAATTAAGGGGGAGAGGTGCACAGGCAGCATAATACACCCTCCCCAAGCCCCGCACACAGCAGGCATTAGGTGACCAAGCTGTTTGACATACACCACCTAAAACTCACCCAGTGCCTGGGGCTCAGATCTAGAGTGAGAGGGGAAGAAGAAAGTGTGAGAAGAAAATGGAGGATCCAGAAGGAGGGAAAAGGGAATCCAGGGGGTACTCTGTGCGGGCGCTAAAGAGATGACAGGTTAGGGTGAGAGTAGCTCGTAGAGGGGGTGTCTCTCTCCCTATGTGTAACCTCACGGGGGTTAGAGACTACCTACCTGCAGTCTGGTCCTCAGTGAAGTCACACTGCTCAGAGAAGAGGGGAGTGGTCAGCAACTGAACTCTAATTTCCCAAACTTCTATACCGGTCCCACAAACTGAACCATAAACTCCTGCTTCCAAGCAGGAGCTCGCTTCCCAGCAGGACAGGGCCCCACACTTTTCAGCCCAACCTCCAACCTTCCAGACCTTCAGGTTCAGTCTGCCCCCTACCCCTGCCTTCCTCTTGCCCCTACCCATGGCGTCCCGCCTCTCACCCCAAACCCACTCTCGCCCAGGCCCGAGCCCCACCATCTTGACTGGTCTGCTCCGCGGGACCTTTTCCTGCAGTAATGGCTCCAGCTCCAGGCCCAACCCTAGACTTAGTACGACCCAATGACGTCACCCTCGGCTGATCCAGCCAATAGGAGCCCCGGCCTGGGCTTCCGCAGACGGTTGCGACAGTAGTAAGAAGGTGGGCGGGGCCGCTCGGGTTCCTTAAGCCCCACCTGAGCGCGGAAACCCCGCTGCGGGCGGCGGGATGGGGGTGGAGCGCAGTGAATCCGCTGCCCCAATTAGAGCAACATCAAAGGATGTCACCTTTGGGAGCAGAGAGTCCTCCCCCTGCCCCCACCTCTAAAGAAAACATCAGTCGGAGTCTAAGGGAGGAACCGCATCTTTATTCTGAAACAATAGGTGGCCTCCTGGTGGCTGGAACGTGCTTCCGCTTGCAGGGGCCCGCTGGGTCTGTGGGAAAAAAATAAGTTGCCAAGCCCTGGTGCTCGCTCTGCTCAGCAGCCTCACAGGAAAATGCACTGCCCTCGTTTTCTCTGCGGGCTGAGGGAAGGGATGGGGACTTGCCTCTCAAGCCAGGAGGGGTGGGAGGGCCCACCCACCCGCAGAGCTCAGACGCTTAGGATGTGTTTCAGGAAGGCTGCAGGGAGAGAAGGCCAGAAGGACTTGAGAGGCGGAGGAGGAAGGAAGGATGGCCCCCTCCGACTTCAGGTAACCCAGGGTGCTCCTCCCCTGCCCTCTCCAACCCCGGCCCTTCTCCTGTCCCTCTGGCCCCTCACCCTCATAGTTGATGCAACCATTGCTGTCCTCATGTCCTGCCAGAACAGTCTCCACCTCCTCCTCAGTCATCTTCTCCCCTGAATCCCAGACACAGCGTTTGACCTCTGCCATCCCTCCTTCACGCACCCAAGGGTCATGATCATCAGTGTGGTACCCTGGGGAATTCCCAGAGCTACAGCCCTCAAGGGAATTCTCCCGTATAATGGATGCCTCTGGCTTTTTATTTTGCCTTGGTACTGGAGAACACTCTGATGGACAAGGAAACTGAAGCCCAGAGGGTTAAGAGCATCTCTTCCAAAACAAAAACTCAGGTCGCCCACCTCATCCCAGTTCTTGTCCTTCAGGAGGCACTTTAGCCTTTGGAAAAGCAAGTCCTTCAGTTTCTGATCCCATAGCTGGTCCCTTCTCAGTCTCCTGCTCACAACCTGCAGGACAGTAATCCCCTCCCTGGCCCACCTCCCTCCTGGTGCACACTCTCCTCTCTACCCCAAAGGAATTCTGGTCCCTGGCTCACCCAGGGTGGTGAGGACATGTCTGAGCTCTGCTCCCATGACTTTGCCATTCCCCTCCTTGTCAAACACA
>CAUYRH010118980.1:0-29722 GCA_963574655.1 Perodicticus potto
AGTGTTGCAATCTGTAACTGAAATACTGATCCATTAACATTCCTGTGTAAGTCGTTTATGTGGAAAGTCTTACAAATTAATATTGTAAGCACTCATTATTTAAGAATGTACAATGTATTTGTGTAATTTATAGAAGTAAAATCTAGATGTTTGAAACTTGTTTGGTCAGATAGACATGAATACAGTTTATGTTACTTGAAATTTTGTCTACTTTGTGTATTTCACATAAACATTTCCGTCAGAATGTAGAATCTCTGCAATTATGTAAAAAGAAAGCTTAAGCGGTGTACTTATTGGCAAGGTTGCAGTAACTATGGAAAAATGGAGAGCAAATACTCAATTTAAACCCAGGAAAATATTGTGAATTTAATATTTGATAAAACTGCTTTTTGTTTAACAGGAAAAAAAACAATATACGTAAATTACTGTTACCATATAAATTAGTAAAACAAGTTAAAACTTATGCATGTCCCAAGGATTCTTGGACAATCTTTAAAAAGCAAAATAGGGTGATTGTTTTGTTTCATGGCAGCCATGAACCTGTTACAATGCTGCTGTCTTCCAGTCTGAGCCCAGACTTAGTAAATTGTTGTTGGAAGAACAGTGTACGGGAAGGCTTAAGTCCCAACCTCACCAGATAGTTTATATAAGTTTTCACCTAGGGACAGGATAGAGTAGGCAATGCTCCCTGTCTTCATAGTTTGCATTATGTCTTGTGGATGTCTGTGTACTGGCTACTTTGTAATTTCTCTGTTCCAGACTTGGGGAAGCCACCTGCTAGAGCCCCAAATGAGGAGGAAAAATTGTGGTGGGTGTAAACAAGAGGGGCAGCAGTGCAGGACTGTGGACAAACCCCTCCAAAAATAGAAGGAATCTCAAATCTCTGCTCAGACTTTTTAGATTGTTCAACAGTAAAGAAGAAAATCTTATCATCAGAGGGCTCAGAAGACAGCGTGGATAAAGTCTGGTTATTGTTTAAAGTTATCTAGAGTAGAATATAAAAGGATTTTTTTTTAATAAAAGGATTTTCTAAACCTTTCACTCACTAAGCCTATACTGAGAGCATACATATTACTTTTGGTGAAGGGGCTCAGGGAAGACCTTTTGAGAAACATATGAGCTGAGACCAAAGCCCCTACATCCCGGGCTCCCAGGCTACACTGTTTTTCTTATCACCCTGGACCGCACCTGTTTGGGGAAATGTCTGTCCCTCACCTGACTGTGGGATCCAAAGCGGGTAGATACTACATCATTCACATTACCTGTTAGCTGTCCCACACCTAGACAGAGTGTGGCACATAGTAGGTGCCCTATACATACCGAATGAATGATGGCATGTGCACATGAGCTGGAAAGTTCTCAGATTCCCTCCTGCCACCCCATACTCCCTGCCAAAGCTCAGCAGAAGTCTAGGCAGGTGAGAAAGGCAGCAAAAAGCAGCAGCATTAAGTCAGGAAGCTTGGCCGACATTAGGGTCTCCAAGCCTGGGGAGGGATAACAGCAAGAGTTCCTGAGGCAGGAAGAAAGAAGAGTAACAATAAGAGTTATAATGCTTACCCTACTCCCAGCACCACACTAGCCTCTTTACACAGATTATTTCATGTAATCCTCGGACTGTCCCATACCTTAGGAATTTTTGTTGTACATTTTCCAGATGGGGAAACTGAGACCTCAGGAAACAGGCTGCCTAGGTAGCAAAGATAGAATCAGTATCCAAACCAGGTCTATTGTGTTTCCAGGAAAACTAAGCTGGCACAGCACTCACACTGCTGTCTAGAGCTAGGCATCATTCATTTTCATTCCCACCCTGCCCACTCTCCAAGACGTGAACTGAAAGGGCATCAGCCAGGGCTCTCCTTCCAGCTCTGCCATGAACCTGCTGTGGGGCTTTAAACATATTACTCTCTGCACCCTGATCTCATCTGTACAAGAAGAGCTCAGGCCAGATGATCTTGACATGTACTATCCAGGCCTTAAAGCCTGTAAGTCTGGCTGGAAGGGTGGCTGTAATCCTAGCACTTTGGGAGGCCAAGGTGGGTGGATCACCTGAGCTCAGGAGTTCAAGATCAGCCTGAGCAAGAGTGAGACCCTGTCTCTAAAAATAGCCAGACATTGTGGCAGCTATAGTCCCAGCTACTTGGGAGGCTGAGGTGAGATCACTCTAGCCCAAGAGTTTGTGAGGTTGCTGTGAACTATGAGGCCACAGCACTCTACCAAGGGCAACAAAGTGAGACTCTGTCTCAAAAAACAAAACGAACAAAAAACACCTGCAAGTCCATCTGGGAAACAAATAGCAACCATACCCCACAACAGCCCCCACCCTCGCCATTCCCATAATTGAGTCTGAAGCTTGAAAAAGAACTGGACACTGGCTCCAGTTTGATTCGTTTATTGCCAAATCAAATGGACAAAATTCACTTAAAAGGAGGGTATAAGACCATAAATGTAGTGAACAGAAGGAATGCGTATAGCACGAGGGAGGGAGAGTGAGGTTCATACCACTTTGGGGTGGGGAGTGGGGAATGAGGAAAAGAAGGGCCAGGGGAAGAGGTGGAAAGCAGAGCTGCCACCAACTCCACAGCTCATGTTTCAGTTTCTCAGCTCCACCCAATCATCCTGTCCTAGACAGGGTTAGCAAATGGAAATGGCTTAAGGGCAACATCATTTGAGAAACAGGGAGTTGGAAGGAATGTGGGTGTAGGATTTCCAACGATTCCCTAGCTTGAACCTATTACCACAACACCTTTCTTGGTGACCTGGGAATCAGGAAACTTATTCCTGGTCCCAGCTCAACCACAAACTAGCTGGGTGACTTTGCATACTTCGTACACTTTCCCTCTGTGGGCCTCTTTCCTCTGCTGTGAAACAAGCAAGTTGGACTCAATGGCAAGTTTGGCTCTAGCACTCTGCAAGGCCAAGTGCTCTGGCAACCTGAGCTGGGCCAGGAGACTGGCTCAGCTTCTGGAGAACTGAAGCTACACAGAAGCCCAGCCAGGGACACAGGGTGGCCTTCACCCGGGGCCCAAGCAACAGCAGCAGCAATGCAGTGGAGTGAGCGCAAGCGTACAACCTGAGACATTCACTCTCACAGCAGAGAATGGCTATAAGGGATCATAGCTTTTGCTCTACACAGGAGGTTCAGGGGAGTGGAGGTGGGGGATCCAGGCAAAGCAATCACACACTGTAGGGCCTGGGGTGTGGGGTACAGTGGAGGTGGAAGAGGCAGAGGGCTGTGGGGTTTGGGACGGGGGGTGAGAGGTAGAACCCTGTGCCAGGCTCTAATTGCAGATGCCCTCCCCCCTAAAACAGAGGCCGGGGCCCCTGGGTCTAGTAGAAGCAGCTCTTCAGGTAGAGATGCCACACCGGCATCAAGATCCTTGATTCCTGTGAGGTCAACACAATCAAAACGGGGGAAAGTTGTCTCCATTAGCTGGAGTCAAATTGAGGTAGGCAGCTTGTTCCCCATTTTCCATCCCCGGGGCTGAGAAGCAGGCGGCTCGTGGCTGACCATCCTCCTAATTCCAAGCCACCGCCCTCATGGCCCACGAGGATGGCAAGCCCCTTCTTGACAGCTGAGCAGGCTGCGCCTGGCTTAAGAAAGCTGATCATGAGGCTGAGGAGCCAGCTGCCTCCCCCCAGCCCTCATGAGTGTGTGTCAGCTGTGACAACTGTAGGGGCAAAGGGTCCCCAGATGAACGGTTTGGAGGAAGGGGCCCTCATTTGAGGTTTCTGTGTGGGAGAGGTTCTAATTCTGAGGTCCAGAGCCACAGTCTCTGGTTAAGACAGTAAGATTCAGGGTGGGGGGATGACCATCGCACACCAGCGTGTGTGTGGCCGGGGAAAGGGTACTTGGGGAACACACTGAGCCTGGCCTACCTTAGTAGGTGGGCTTTCTACTGCCCAGTGGAGAACTGCCAGGGGCCCACATCTGACAGCCTTTGGCAAATTCTCCAAGTATCCCTAACTGGGGATATTTCCATAGGGACACTGGTCCCTAGTTCAAGGCAATTCAGCAAAGCTTTATGAAGCATGTCTACAAAAGGCACAACTAAGGGGCCCCAAAGAGCTGAGAATACTGTGGGGCAGGGAGAGGCCTAGCAGCAGAAACCCAGGACCCCTGGGGCAGGGGCTCCCCCACTGCTCCTGCTCACTGCTCCAAGACCTTGAAGGACAAGGGTGTGCCACTCTTGGCAAAGGCCTTCATCAGACTGCTGGGATAGATGCAGCCCAGCTTCTCTGGAGTCGGGAAACCCCATACCCGATAGAGAGACAAGCTCAGCCGGTCCCCGATATAGAAGGGACCCACCCATTTGGCACTGCTACCATTCCTGGGAAGGGACAGCAAGAGGACCTGGTCCCCCACGTTCCATTCCTTCTCCTGGCTCTCCCGCTTGAAACGCCTGTTCTCGGCCTTCTCGCTCGCTTTGTCAGCCACTCTCCAGTGGAGCTCCAGCAGCTCCCCAACCAGCTGTAGCAGGAAGACGTCCATCTTGAGCCCTTCAATATTTGCACTGCTCATCTCCCACCACAGGGGCTCAGCCAGCCTCACTTCGACCCCCGTTAGGACCCGGAATGGCGAGGGTTCAGAGGAGGAGGCCCTGAAAGCCAGGTGCAGCAAGGGCAGGGAGGCGGCCCACCTCTTGCCGTGCAGGAAGATGAACTCCTTGAGGGCCCTCTTGAATTCCCAGTAGGCCTCTGAGCTCGTCAGGCAGGGGAACTGGAGCTCTCTACTCAGGGAGGCCACCTGCACTCCCAGAGCCAGCCCACAGCTCACCAGGACATGCCGGGCAAACTGGGGGCCCTGGGCTGCCTCCAGCCTGATAGGAACACCCCACCTCGCAAACACATGCTGAAGCAGCACCTGGGCCACAGCCGTGTGTGTGTAGGGCTTCAGCGGGAACGCCTCCACCCATCTGGTGTTGGGGTCGGCCACAATCAGCACGTGCTTGTGGCCCTCCTCGCTTACAGTGACCGGGCCCACCACCTCAATCTGCAGGTTCGACCAAGGGGCAGTGGACCTAAGGGGCCACGGGGACTCGATAACCTTCACCTCGCTGCCCGTGAGATTGCGGGGAATGCAGAGCAAGCAGCTCCGGCAGTAATCCCTCACATGCTCCTGCATCCCAGGCCACCACCCGAGCAGCCGCAGCTTCTTGTAGGTCTCCTCAGGCCTCTGGTGGGCCCCCAAGGGGATGTCATGCACACAGAAAATCAGATCTCTCCGGAGTTGCCTCGGGACTACCCAGACCCTGGGCTTCTTATCTCCCTTGAACATGAGCAGGCCACTCTCCTTGTCGAGGCTGAGTGAGTTAAAGGCAGAACTGAAGGGTGAGGAGCCGGGCAATTTCTGCCCAGCTTGCAGCTTGGCAATGATGTCAGCCAGGGTGCTGTCACTCAGCTGCAAGGCCAGCAAGTTGGGCCTCTTGCCCATGGCATGGGGAGTCACCACAGGGACCGGCGCATCCTTTGGCAGACTCCACCACTGCCCACCCCCCTGGGCCCCCTGCTTGGCCAGGGTGTCCACTGTCACAGCAAAGAGAGAACCCCTGTAGGAGGTTCGATAGATAAATGGGAGGGATGAGAGGCCAGAGGTGAGAGATATGATGTAGGAGAGCAGGCTTGGGTGCGGCAGGGGCGCCCCGTCAGAGGACAGGAAGCCCCGAGCCCTCCAGAGGGGCAGGAGCTCCCAGAGGAGGCTGAAGATCCAGTTGCAGTGGGTGAGGAAAACCACTGGAAGCGGGGACTGGCCAAAGCGCTCCAGGCCACAGGCCACAGCTGCCAGGTGAGCGTATGTTGGTGTGTAAGGGGAGCAAGAGAAGGACAGGGAGACAGGGGGGCTGGTGGGAGACAGGACATAGAGACCAAAGCCGGCGCACCACTCATCCTCACGGTAGAAGCAATAGCCTGACATGTGGATACAGACAAAAGTGGACAGGTCAGAAAATGGGGGCAGAACCTGGAAGAAACGAGGCATCGAGGAAGCAGGCGTCAGCAGCCGGTTTTCCCCCAGCAGGCCCTGGAGAAGGGTCAACTCCAGGGCCCTCTTGCCTTTGTCCTGTACCAAGAGGGACCATCGGATCAACCAAGCTTTGGACACCCGGCGGCCCTCCCGCGACTCTGCGTCCACAGTGGTTCGGGAAGCATAGGAAAGGTCCAGGACCACCGGAGCATCTCCAATACAGCGGGAAAAATGCTTGAGGGCCCAGGCCACGGCGTAGGGACTGTCTCCACCTGACTGGGGGCCCTCACTCTCCTCATCAGGAAGGAGAGGCTTTGAGGTATAGGCTATGGGGTGCTTCCTCCCTGAGTGTTCCTGGTGGAGGACGGCCGTTAGGGCCACCTGGCTCACTGTCACCTCCAGGAGGAAGGGCAGCTGCGGGTTGGGGGCCGCCAGGCAGAGGGTGGACACCAGGGCCCGCTTCAGGGCCAGGAAGGCCTTCTCATGCTCCCGGTCCCATTTCCAGTCTGGCTTCTGCTTGAGGAGACTGTGCAGGGGGCCCACAAGGCCTTCATAGTCGGGGATGACCTCTCGGTGGGAGTCCATGAACCCCACAAAGAAGGAGAGGGCAGTGAAGTTGCTGGGGACGGTTAGCTGGGCCAGGTGGGCCAGAATCTGCTGGCAGGGAGCCTTCCCATCCCAGGGGATGCCCAGGTAGGGAGAAGCCACCCCCGGTAGGAGGTCGATGTCCAAGGCCCCTTCGGGGGGATCGTGGAGGCTGAGGCACCGGAGGATTTCCTCTGAAAGGGAAGGGCACTCTACTCCAAACACTGATGCCAGGGAAGAGTCAAGGTCATCCTCCTCAGCTGGCCTTAGGTTCCCCTGATGCTCTCTCTGCTCCTCGTCCTGCCTCTCCTCCTTCTCCCTGATTTCTTCCAATTTCTGTGGACTCTCCAGGGGTCCCGGGTTAGTGGCATCGCTAGTCAACTCAGAGACCCTGGCTGAACTTGGAGGAAGGGTCTTCCACACCTTCAGGAAGTTGCCAATGTCAGTGTCCAATCTACACCAGATCAGAGGAGAGAGGGAGGGGACGGCCCCACCACAACATGTCATCCCAGGGGAAAGTTCATCTGTGGAAACCACCCCCTCCCCCAGAGCCTTGCCCATTCCAAGTCTCCACCTGCTGCAAGGCATAGGCTCAGCTGGGCTGGGCCACAAGGCTTCCCCACCTCCTATGTGCGTCAACTCTAAGCACTAGATCATCACCTGTGCCCTGGAGGCTCATCAAATCAAAACCCACTGACCCAGTAACACTTCAGGCAGTCTCAGCCTGCACTTTATGAGGGATAACTGGTAACTTCCATCCTGACCACAAGATGAGCACGCCAGAGGGAGGTCAACAAAGGGAAGGAATGTCTGACAAGGGACTTGAGAGGACATGGCAGACAAACCTTACCCACATGATTTTTTCCAAACTGGTGAAATGAGACTGGGGGACCCAGCCCAAGAAGCAGTGCCCTTCCCAGAAGGGCCTGGACAAGGTGCCTTATTGGACCCAAGGAACTAGGCCCAAGGTTTGGCAGCAAGGTGGCCCACAGGCCACAGGGACCAGAGGATCTGAGTCACTACAAACCAGTTCTCCTAATACCAGCAACATGATCTTGGAAAAGTCACTTGCATCTTAGATTCTTCAACAATAAAATGAGGATAGTGGTCATTTATGTCTAACTCAAGTTGTGAGGATCAAATGAGATAACAAACATGGAAAAAATCCTACTTGGTGTACAGTCTGAATACAACTCCCCCGGGATACGAGAAAGCAAAAATAAGGCCATTCGCCGCAGCACAGGCACCAATAGCATGAAATGCAAATAGCCAAATGGCCCTCAAAAAGAGAACAGATAAATCTGTGGGGTCCTCATGTAATGGAATACTACATGGCCATTAAGGTGAGATACATGAATTAGCATGGCACACATCTGAAAAAAAAACTAATAAAACATGGAGTCCAAATCTCAGTTGTGGAAGGATACATATAGTACTAAATCAGGTGTGCAAACTGTCAAAACTGCAAAACCCTACTGTGTTTCATGGATGCATAAATGTGGTAGAAGTATAGATATCAAAAAGTGGGCCAGGTGTGGTGGTTGGTGCCTTATAATCCTAGCACTTAGGGAGGCCAAGGTGGAGGATCCCTTGAGCTCAGGAGTTCAAGACCAGACTGAGCAAAAGCAAGACCCTGTCTCTACTAAAAACAGAAAAATTAGCCAGGCATTGCGGTAGCTGCCTATAATCCCAGCTACTTGGGAGGCTGAGGCAGGAGAAACACCTGAACTCAGGAGTTTGCTGTGAGCTAGGCTGATGCCACAGCACTCCACACTGGGGCAACAGAGTGAGATCCTATCTCAAAGAAAAAAAAAACAAAAAAGACATTAAAAAGCCAAATCACTCCCTATTCATTATTAAGCACTAGACAAGTGTTGGCCAATACTAAGGGGAAGTTTCTAGTCAGTACCAGAAGGGCCTGAGAGGCCTGACTTATTACCTGTTTGGCTTCTTCAGGAACTCATCTAAGGTGGGGCCATCACGGCCCAGGGGGTCATCTGGCACCATGAAGAGATTTCCCGCAAAGGTGAAGGGCAGCAGGCTGGACCCGGGAGAGAAGCAGCACAGTCACAGATGAGCTCTGCACCCATCCATGTCCCATGGACAGTTAGTGTCTCTGCAGAGTTTGAGCCCCACATCTGCTGGTAGGTGCTGGTAAGCACTGCCCCAAGCCCCTCTCCCTGCCTCAACCTCTCCCCTGCCAGAGCTGCCCAACATCCAAGGGGCAGGAATGGCTCAAGCCTCTGGGAAGCTGCCTTACCGATCTTTGACCAGCAATTTCTTGGAATTATTCATCAGGATGTGAATCTGCTCATTGGTCACAATGATTCCATCTGTCTCCTCTGCCAGCTTTACCATGAACCTGTGGAAAGAGGAGCAGTCACTAAGACCAGTAATCAGTCCCTCACTTCCTGAATCATCTGGGAAAATGAACTCACAGCTTCCCGTGAAGTGTCCCAAACAAAAACACTGCCCTTCCTAGTCAGACAGCCAGGATCCCAGAGCCCATCCCCTCCTCTGTGCAGCCATCACTGATGGCCCCCTGAGAAGGTGAACTCAGATGCACGCACCCCTATTATATACATAGGTGCACCCACAAACACACATACACACATACACACACAAACCCACATACTCGTCCACATTCACACTTGCATATCTACTGCCTCAGTTTTTCCATCTTGCAAAGAAGAGATAAAATACTTACCCTGTATTGCAATGAGGATTAAACCGAATGAGGTAATGCATGTAACTGTCCAGTTCAGTGCCTGTCACACAGCATACATACACACAAGTACTCCATTCTAATGCTTCACCAATGCACAGCATTCATATACATGCCAAGACATACATACATATAAATATGTGCTAACATATACAAAACACATACCTGAATAAACAAATCCATTTTTCCAAGGATGACCTCTTCTCTAAAGAGGGCTGTGACCAGAAGAGAAAGCAAAGGCTACCTACTTTTCAGTATTCCTTCAAGTTTCCCATTCGGGCTACCCCAAGCATGCTATTCCTCATGTGACCAGCAGAGGGCGCTCTGCAGAAAAGCCATTTTCACACAAACCCAGGCCTGAATTTAAAGGCACTTTAATTAAAAAGACTATCCAGGGACCAGCTCTACAAGGAGGGATGCCTAAGCTTCCCTGCCCAGCCCTTCCCAGGCCTGAAGGCTGGGTGAGAATCAGGTCTTGGGGAAAGTAAGAAAAACAGAACTTCTCCCCAGCATTGAGATGCCTAAATGAAGTTAAGACTTCTGTCTGCCGGGCATCAGCTCCAGCCCAGGACCAGTGACTGTGACAGGGCCTTCCCTGCCTAAAGACAGAGTCACAGGCTCCTGTGTGCAACCAGTCCTGCAGCCACTCTTGGGAGTGGGTGCTGAGGACTGACAGGCAGACATTTGGGGTCTCAGTGGACAAGGCCTCTCCATTTCTGGAGCCCTGTGAAGGACTGTGTCTACACACAGCCACACACATAGCTCCCCCTAGTGCTGGGGCTTAGCAGGAGGAAAAGACTTAAGCAGTTCCTGGAGACATGAGCTTCAGCCCCAACTGGTACCCAAAACCCTAGGATACACTCACTTTAAGCATCAGAAATCATTTGGGCTACTCGAATTCAAAGCAGTGGTGTCAGCCAACAGGCCATGGGGAAAGACATTCTGTTAACTAAGGGAAATGGAGCTCCAGAGTCTCAAAGTCAGCAACAACCCTGGGGCCTCGGTAGAGCCAAACTTGAGTTCTCTCCTTACTCGTATCCTTCCCACTCCCCGAGGAGGTCCCATGTCCCACCCCACCCTTGCTAACAGGACCCTGACCTGCAACATGTTGGCCTCCATTTCCCCAGAGAATATGGGGCAGGACTGCACTTGACACACGGGCCCAGCACCCACCCTGCAGAAGGAGGCTACAGTCTGCACACCTGTAATCGTAGGTGGTGATCTTCTTGCCATTCTCCAGCTGGGAGGGGGTGATTGAAAGCATCTTAAGTGAGTGTAGCTTCGTCAGAAAGTGGCTCTCTGTGGTGAAAGGCAGATGACAGAGATGGTAAGAGGAAGGGCTAAGTGGAAAAAGCCACAGTGGGTTGGCAGAGGGTCAGGTCAGCAAGGCTGGGAGAACAGCCTAGTGACCCTGCAGGGTCAGGGCAGGCAGCGGGCACCTCACCTCTCACCCTCCGGTTCTTCTTCAGCTGCCAGGTGGGTACAAACACAGTGACCTCTCGGTGTCCCCGGTTCCAGAAAAACTGCACAGCCATGGCAATGCCTCGGCAGGAGAAGAAGTGCTGGAGGCCGTGCCTGTGGGGATGTGAGACAGGAATGGCCCTTTGTGACTCCCCACCTCATCCCCAGCCAGCCTGGGGCAGCAAGCAGGCAATGCCAGAACCAGCTTCAGCACCAAGACACCAGCGATCACCTTCTTCCTTCCCTCCGTCCTCAGACATTCTGAGAGCACCTACTGGGTGTACGGCACTGCCACACACTGCGTCTGTGTGTGTGTGTGTGTGTGTGTGTGTGTGTGCGCGCACACGCACACGTGAGTAGGGCCACTGAGGACAAGAGAAGGAAGACAGACCCCACACTCAAAGAGCTCAGTTTTGAGATTAAAGCAGACAACCACTTAAATTAAAGTGGTTGGTGATTAAATTCACCAACCACTTACTGTGTGCTGGGAGTGTGGTCAGCACAGATAACCATCACATGGCAGAGTAAGCAGTTTGCGTGTAGTCATGCTAACATCCCCATTCAGTAGTGAGTTCCATGCAGCCAGGGCAGTCTCTAAGCGTCAGCACAGAGAAAGCTTCCTACAGAAGCTCCATTTCCCTTAGGGATCTGTCCTAGGCTTTGAATATGAACTAAAAGCTTATAAGCTGGCTGGGGAAGATCACAGGCCCTGGCAATAGACAGATCTGAATCCAAAGGCCCGCTGGGCCCCCTGCTGATTCAGGGACCTGGGTAAGATTCCTCACCTCTAGGCCTGTTTCTACATCTATCAAACGGGAAAACAGAAAGCTGCCCTTGCACTCAACATGGCCACTTCCCTCCTATCTTTTCCTATGTGACCCACGTAAGGTCAAGGATACCCATATCCTATTCCCCAGGGACACCTTGCCCCAGCTTCCCAGCACCCCCACCCCATCCTGTGCCCATGGCTACTCACACCATGGCCACACTGCTGCCATCAATGACCACTCGCCGCAATCCCTGGTCTCCAGGTTCCCCTGACAGGTTCAGCTCGAAGGGTGTATTCAAGGCCTCATGGTACCTCTGAAAGCTGGTCACTGTGCTGTTTGCCTGTGGGTGGCGAGGCGACTCCCTCGGGGCCCCCTCCCAAGGAGCCCCCAGAAGCCCTTCCATCTGGAACTGGTGTTTACTGCTGAGGGCCAAGGTACTGCTGGCCTGGGGACCCTGCCTTCCTCCAGCCTCCCCGGGGCCCTTTGGGAAGGAGGCACTACCCCTTGATGAGGGCTGGACCTCACTTAGCAATTTGGCTACATCCAAAGTTGCCCCTGCCTCTGTGGACCTCTTCTGAGCTGCAGGTGTTTTGGGAGCTCTGGAGGCTTTAGGGGTTGCAGACGCTTTGGGAGCTGCAGGTGCTTTGGAAGCTGTAGGTGTTTTGGGAGCTGTAGACCCTGTTTTAGCTGTAGGTCCAGTTTGAGCTTTAGTTGTTTTGGTACCTGCAGTTGATGCTTTGGCTGCAGGCAAATTCTGAGCTGTGGGAGTTTTTGGAATCCTGGGTACCCCTTGATCTCCTGATGCCAGTTGACCCACAACTACTTTTTGTGCTGTGGGCACCACTTGAGCTGCTGGCTTTGTTGGAACTAAAGGCACTTTGGGAGCCACGGACTCTGTATGCACTGCCGGCATCATCAGGGTGGTAGGCACTTTGCGAGCTGCAGGCAGCCCCTGAGTTGTGTGTGGGTTTTCAGCTTTGGACGCTGCTGCAGCAACGGGCACTTTGAGAGTTTCAGGCACTGTTTGGGCTTCAGTTACTGACTGAGCTATCATGGGCCTCCCTTGGCCCATGGGAGGCTCTGGACAGGGTCTCTCTGTCAGTTCCTTATAATCTATCTGCATTCTTCCTTGATCCCCAGGCTCACCTCCAGCTTGTAGCTGTGGTGTAGAGGTCAAGGGTGGCCCTATCTGAGAAAGTCCTGGGCTAACTTTGTCCTTTACACACGAGCCCCCTGGGACCACCAATAAACTCATGACTTTTGAGGGGGACTCTGACCTCGGGCAATTCTGCAGGGCTGCCTCTCCTCCCAATACCCGATCAGGTCCACAAGGTGGGCTTCCCACACTGGGCAGAGGAGCCAGCTCCTTCTGCTTCCACTCCAGATTTAAGGGTAAAGGATTCTGCCCTGGCAGCTTCAGCTGAATGGGGCCCAGAGGTCTCTGCCAGAAGGGGAAACTGAAGCACGCCTGGGACAGGAGCCAGGCCAGGTGCAGAGAATGCAGCTCGTTGATCCTCCAGAAGGTTGCAGCAATAGCCCCTGGCCACAGGGGCCCAAAGGCTGGCCCGGGGGTCCAGGCCTTCCAGGGGGGGCACATACTCAGGGCCGATACTGGAGTCTGGAAGGGGAGCTTATCTTCTACCCTCTGGACCTGCCTTTGCTGCAACAAGGCTTGTGTGTGGTTCCCAGAATCCTGGCTGCTGGTGGCTTGCGTTGGCCCTTCCTCTGGAGCGCTGTCTATACCAATCTGGTTGTTGGAACTGACCCTGAAAGAAGCCCAAGTTTGTTGAAAAGATAGGAAGGCCAGTTTGGTCCCAAACTACTACTCTTACTTCGGGTTTGGGGAGCAGGGGTAGGGTCAGAGAAGCTAGACTCATTCTCTAGAACTTACCGTACCAGCTGGCTTGCTGCCTCCTGCTGGGTGCTCTGGGCTGGAATCAGGGATGTGCTGGCTCCCAGGCTGGTTAATCTCTTTGACTTTTCTGGGCCCCCATTCTGAAGGGTTCCCATCTCTAGGAAGGGCCCAGGACTCTCTCCCATGGACACCATGGCTGGGCCTTCCTTCTGCTGCTGGGTAGGACAGATCAGGACCTCTGGGTCGGATTGGGTGTCAGAGATGCCGAAGTGACCGAGCCACTCAATGATGTCTTCCTTGCCTGCAGCATCTCGCACCAGGCTCAGCAGCAGCTCCTGGACTGCTGGGGGCAGCTGCAGCAGATCCCCTGCATACTGGTCACCACGGATCCAGACCAGGGCCCCAAAGGCCCGGGTCACCTCAGCCTCCCAGATTCCCCTGGGGGTGAGCAGAGGGGCAGGGCCCCAGCGCAAACGCCCCACCAGCTCCTCCAGCCAGTTCTGGGTCATGATGAAAGACTCAGTCAGCCCACCCACCATTAAGGAGCCAGGGGGGCCAGGCACCAGGTAGGCCAGGGTGCTCCAGCAGAGGCAGTCCAGGAAGAGGCCCTGGGCCCCAAGGAAGGCACAGTGCAGGATCGGTGGGTAGCGAACCTCCTTCCATGTCTCTGGGCTGCACAGGCCCTTCAGGTACTCCTGGGCACAGCGGAGAGAAAGCAGAGAAGCCAGCCCTTTAGGGGCCTGCCCCTGGCTCTGCCCACCCCACCCAGAAGGCCAACCCTCACTAAGCATGTGCCCTCCCATGAGCCCAGTGCGCCACCCCCACCCCGGTACCCAGCCGCTCTCTCCCTGGTCCTACCCCTTACACACCCATTTCTTTCCAAGGAACACTGACAGAATGAGAGGGGCCTGGGAGAAAAGAGGGAAAGGACCCAGGCTTGGAGTCCAGAGATCTGGTTCTAGCTCCAGCTTGACCTCAGACGACTAGGTTAATTGTGGGCACTGTATCACCTTCTCAGTCTCATCACCTAAATTCTCAGGTTAAACTACTGCTACTTCTGCAGTCCAGACCTGCTCCTGCACCGTGAGTGGTGCAATACCTAGGGGGAAGCAGCAGCACACTACTGAGTACCCAGGAGTGCATGTCACTTGGGCCCAATTATTTATCACACCCCACCCCATGCTTGCATTTCTTCATCTGCAAAATGGGAATAAGTTTGTGCCTCATTAGGTCATGTGAAGCTTCAGTGGGTCAACACACAGGAAGCACTTAGGATGATGGCTGGCACTGCCTGTTCCCATTCTGCAGGCTCAGTAGGGTTATGCAGCTTGCCCAGAGGCACAGAGCTAGAGGATGACAGCTCACGTCTGTCTGAGCCTGAAACCAGAGCTTTTAGCACCTCTTCTGGCTGACTGCACAGTAATCCTGTGAGATTCTGGCTTAATCCCCCTCCAGAAGGTCTCTAGCACAACCTGTACCTGTTGCCCAAAGGGGACAGAGGAGATAAGCCACTGGGCCAGTATCCAGGGGAACCCCACAAATACATACAATGGCTAACCAGAGGGAAGGCCTCTGCCTGTCTGGGCAGAACAAGACCTCAAGTTCACAGGTCTCACACACACATTCACTGGCAGTGACAGGAATGGGAGAGATTTGGGATCCTGCACTCTATGCCCGAGTTTCACCAGCGTGGCCCCGAGAGTGCTCCCTCTTAATCGACGAAGCCATGTGGACTGCATATATGCCCCCATGTCCCTCCACATCCCATGTCGTCTTCTTTTTTTTTTTTTTTTTGAGACAGCGTCTCATCGCTTCTTGGAGTTTTGGCTAAGATCAAGGGTGGAGACAGAGTCTCACTATGTTGCCCTCGGTAGAATGCTGTGGCATCACAGCTCACAGCAAACTCAAACTCTTGGGCTGAAGTGATTCTCTTGCCTCAGCCTCCCAAGTAGCTGGGACTATAGGCACCTGCCACAATGCCCAGCTCCTTTTCAGTTGTAGTTGTCACTGTTGTTTGGCAGGCCCGGGCTGGATTTGAACTCACCAGCTCTGGTGTATGTGGCTGGTGCCCTAGCCTCTGAGCTACAGATGCCGAGCCCATATCCCATGTCTTAATAGTCATCCCTCTTCTTGCTTTCCCCTGACAGTTCCATTATAGAACAAAAATTCCCCTTTGGATCCCCAACAGTCACCCTTCCCGGCACGGGCCTATCCTTACCTCTTCCACCTGGCCTAGGCCACAGAACTGCATCCCTTCCTCACTGGCCCTGCAATACACTCAGCTCTAACTCCTTTCAATCAGTCCAAAACCAGCGCAAACCCAATGGACATCCCCACCCAACCTCTCCTACCCAAACTTGAGCTGGTCCCCCCGTTCCCCTGACTCTGACCAGGTTAACTCTCACAGACGTTAACAAGTACTCCCCACCACACACACCCCACATCACATTCCAATGACATGAAAACAATATATAAAAATGAGCCTGGGCAACAAAGCGAGACCCTCCCTGTCTCTACAAAAAATTTGAAAATTAGCCACACATAGTGGCCCACGACTATAGTCCCAGCTACTTGGAAAGCTAGGATTGCTTGAGCCCAGGAGCCCCGGAGTTCTAGGCTGCAGTGACGGCACTCCAGCTTGGATGACAGAGGGAGACTTCATCTCAAAAAATAAAGAAGAGATGTGCCAGGGAAGAGGATTATCAGTGGTTTTCTTTTTCTTTCTGTAAAGAGCTTAGAATATTTATTTTCAGTTCATCAAATGACTGAAACAGTGCTTGATCAACTGTCTAATATTTTTAATTAAAAGATGTATAGGAACTGAGAGAATATTTAAAAGAATAAATCTAAATTAATATTTATTGAGCGGTTATGTGCCAGGGACACATTATGTCATTTATTCTTCCTTCATCCTTATAAGGAAATCATTATTATCCCCACGTTAGATGAGCAAGGCCACATGTCCAAGATCACACAGATGGGGCGGTGCCTGTGGCTCAATGGGTAGAGCGCCGGCCCTGTATACCCAAGGTGGCAGGTTCAAACCTGGCCTCGGCCAAACTGCAACAAAAGAACAGCTGGGTGTTATGGTGGCGCCTATAGTCCCAGCTACTCAGGAGGCTGAGGCAAGAGAATCGCCTAAGCCCAGGAGCTGGAGGTTGCTGTGAGCTGTGTGACGCCAAGCCACTCTACCGAGGGCGATAAAGTGAGACTCTGTCTCTACAAAAAAAAAAAAAAAAAGATCACGCAGACAGTAGGCTGGATACTCAGACATTCTGACTGCAAAGTCCTAGGTTTTTTGGTTTTTTGTTTTTTTTGAGACAGAGCCTCAAGCTGTCACCCTGGATAGAGTACCGTGGCATCACAGCTCACAGCAACCTCCAATTCCTGGGCTCAAGCGAGTCTCCTGCCTCCGCCTCCCAAGCAGCTGGGACTACAGGCGCCCACCAGAATGCCCGGCCATTTTTTGGTTGCAGCCGTCATTGTTGTTTGGCGGGCCCGGGCTGGATTCGAACCCGCCAGCTCAGGTATACGTGGTTGGCACCTTAGCCCGTTGAGCCACAGGCGCAGAGCCAAAGTCCTAGGTTTTAACTATGATGCTGTCTATACCATAGAGTGGGAGAAGATAAGGAGACAACAGACATTTACAGCCCTGAAAATACCTGGGAAAAACTTTTCTGTCTGAGGGCCACCCAGACATTTTTTCCCAAGAGGAAAAAGTATAAAGAAGAGGCAGGGACAACTAGATAGATAAATGACACAGATGAACAGTAAAAGCACAAAGAAAGAGTGTATTGGTAAAAATATATTGCCAATGTCCCACAGGTCCTTTGTCAACTTTTAAATTAAATAAGCACACTAACACCAAGTATTTTGATACTGTTCTGTACTTGTCAAGTACTGTTCTGCACTTGCCTTATTACTTAACACCTGACTCAGAAGTCTCCCTTCTCCTACATCAGTTATCACTCACTGTTTACTTTCCAGAACCACCCCCATTTACACTACAGAATACTCAAAAGGCTCAGAAAATGACAACAAGAAAGTCTGGAATTGGGAGTGAAAGAGAACAGGAAAAAAAGGCCAAGTTCTTTGAGTAAGAGCCAAGGTCCCAGCCACCTCCCCCCCCACACACACACATCCCCCATAGGCTGGGTAAGTACCTTCCTACCTTCTGAAGGTTTACTCTCTAGAGCGAGTGAAAAACAGGTCTTAGGATTAGAGGTTGATACTTGAGAGTGTAAGTGTCCAAAAAACGTGGAGGAAGAGCAGAGGGCCAAGTTATGAAAGTTGAATGGAGAGAAACTCATTCTTCCCACTCTAGCAGCCAGACCCTGACCCTTTAGGCTGCCGAACAGAGAAAAATAATCTAGAAAATCTGGCCAGCCCAAGAGCAAAGACCTAAAGGTGATAACGTGCTCCTTAACACACAGGACCCCCTAAATCTCTGGATAATTGAGCTGAAAAATCAACAAGTTTTGTCCACAGCCTCAGCTCCCAATCATCTTTTTTCCCAAGAGGAGAAAAATGGGAATGATTAACCAGCCTCGGGGGCCGGGCACCAGGTAAGCCAGGGTGCTCCAGCAGGTAGGCCCTGGAAGGCCAGGACCGTGGCCAGCCTTTGGGCCCCTGTGGCCAGGGGCTATTGCTGCAACCTCCTTCACTCTCTCTCTCTCTTTTTTGTTTTTTTTTGAGACACAGTCTCACTTTGTCACTCTTGGCATTACAGCTCACAGCAACCTCAAACTCTTGGGCATAAGCAACTATCTTGCCTCAGCCTCCCAAGTACCTGGGACTACAGGTGCCTGCCACAGCGCCCAGCTATTTTTAGAGATGAAGTCTCACTGTGGCTCATGCTGGTCTCGAACTAGTGAGCTCTGGCAATCCACCCGTGTTGGCCTCCCAGAGTGCTAGGATTACAGGCATGTACCACCTCACCCAGCCTTTGTCTTTCCTTCTTAATCACGTAAGGCATATGAAGAGAACTTATAATGTAAAACATAGAGACCAAAAAAAAAAAAAAAGCAACCTAAAAGAAGAAAACCAGGCAGGGAAAGAAAACTTCCAAAAGTTTTTTATCGTGGGTGGTACCTGTGGCTCAGTGAGTAGGGCGCTGGCCCCATATACTGAGGGTGGCAGGTTCAAACCTGACCCCAGCCAAACTGCAACAAAAAAATAGCCAGGCATTGTGATGGGCGCCTGTAGTCCCAGCTACTCGGGAGGCTCGGGCAAGAGAATCGCCTAAGCCCAAGAGCTGGAGGTTGCTGTAAGCTGTGATGCCACAGCACTCTACCGAGGGTGACAAAGTGAGACTCTGTCTCTAAAAAAAAAAAAAAAGTTTTCTGTCATTACTCTCCTCAAAGCAATAACAGAGAATATAGTACACACTAAACACTAAGTAGGACATTATTTGTAAGAAGAGAGAACAGGCTTGGCGCCTGTAACTCAGTGGCTAGGGCGCCAGCCACATACAGCAGGGCCAGCAGATTCAAACCTGGCCCAGAGCCTGCCAAACAACAATGACAACAATAAAAAATAGCCAGGCATTGTGGCGGGGCCTGTAGTCTCAGTTATTTGGGAGGCTGAGGCAAGGAATCGCTTAAGCCCAAGAGTTTGAGGTTGCTGTGAGCTATGATGCCATGGCACTCTACCGAGGGTGACACAGTGAGACTCTGTCTCAAAAAAAAAGAAGATGAGAACAGAGAACATAAGTGACCTTTAGACATTAAAAATATGATGGCAGAGGCTTGGTGCCTATGGCTCAACGGGCTAAGACGCCAGCTGCATACACCTGAGCTGGCAGGTTTGAATCCAGCCCGGGCCTGCCAAACAACAATGGTGTCTGCAACCCAAAAATGTTCGGGCGTTGTGGCAGGTGCCTGTAGTCCCAGCTACTTGGGAGGCTGAGGCAAGAGACTCGCTTGAGCCCAGGAATTGGAGGTTGCTGTGAGCTGTGATGCCACAGCACTCTATCCAGGCTCTGTCTCCAAAAAAAAAAAAAGTAAAAGTATGATGGCAGAAATGAAAGACTCAAGAAAAAGTTTGGAAGATAGAGTTGAAAATATCTTCAGAATGCAGAGCAAAAAGTCATAGTTTGAAAATAGGAGGCAAAAAATAAGAAAAGTAGAGACTTTCCAGAAAATTCACCATCTCAATAAGAGTCCCAGGAGAGAAAGCACAGGACAAAATAGCTCCCCCAAATTTCCTGGATCAGAAGAACATAAAGGGCCAGGTAGAAAGGCCACTGAGACCGAGAGCGCCTGACAGTGGATGACAGCAGATCCAGACCCATGCAGAGGGTCTCTCAGGGAGACCTCAGAGCATTGGGCAAAACTACGAACTTCCAGAGAGAATAAAACATTTCAAGGAACCAGAGACCAGAAGAGCTTCAGACCTCTCAAAAGCAAGGTGCCAATGGAATAATGCCTTCACATTTCTGGAGGAAGGCTCTCTAGAGAGTAGCTGGCTGACTTGGCACAACCAGGGACGTTGCTACTGAATTCTACAGTGACTGAGCTGGGGTGCTCGCCAAGAGCTCAGAGTCATCAGAATCAAAAGGTGCTGGGCAATTGCTCTTTGGTACACTTGGTGTCTTTTTTCTGGGATAACTAACTCCTGCTTGGATCCAGCAGGAAGTCAGTCCTGGTCTGGCCCTCTAATGCTCCCGAGTAATGGTTAGGCCATGAGAGCCGGGGGGACTTCTAAGCACTTCCACCACTTCAGCAGGAAGACTCCAAATGGGGATTTCAGGTCTACAGAATCGGTTTTAATTTGGTTACATGGATAGCAGGAAACAAGAGCACTTTCAGAAGGACTTGTGTCACTTTTAGCAACCATGTTGTGCAGCCCTGAAGAACAGTAGGACAAGGTAAGGCTAGGAGAGAGTCTGTTGCCGGGGCTGGCTTCACTATACAAGGAGGGACTGGAGTGACTGTTAGACAAAGGCTTTGTGCTTTGGGGTGGAACAGGTGGGGCGTTCAGGAGCCGGCATTCTTCCCTGATGGAGGTAGGGCAGTATCTGAAGACGTTACTGCTGCTTTAAGAATCCCAGCGACAGAAAGAAGAGAAGTTGCACATTTGGACCAGACAGAACCTCTAAACTGATCACATCTAGTCATCTCACTCAGGGAGCGAGTGAGAGGCTGATGGCTGAGCTTGCCTTCCTCCAGGCATAGCTCTTCATAAGAAAATTCTGACATCCTGGTATGCCTGCTGATTCTTCACCAGCTTCTGGAAAAAAGATAGTCACTCCCACTATAGGGAAGTCACTCCCACTATCGAGTCCTGATAGGGCAGGATGTCAGGAGGAAAAGAGGCTCACTCTCCCGCCAGGTCCTTGAAGCCCAGGTTAACCTCACTGTTGCCATGGAGATTGTTGCTATACACACAGACTGACAGCTGGTGAAAGGACTGGCGAGCATAGATGAGGGAGTGGGGCATGTGGTTGTGACCAGAGCACTGGCCCTTCTTAGAGCTCTTGCAGTCCTCGTTCCAGTCAGTTTTCATGTCCTGGACAGCTCGTGAATACTCACCGATATCACATTGTTCTTGGCAGATACCCAGCCTGTGATGGACCAGGGTTTTGGGCCATCCCTCCCCCTTCACCAGATGTTCTCAGAGGCTGAACTTGGGGACAGTCAAGTGCAAAGGAAAGTTCATGGAGAGGATCTTGTTGTTCCTTAGCATGCAGCAAACCTCCACCATCTTGGTCTGGATGTTCACAAACTTGTAGTGGTGCCCCTTGTGGATAAAGTGGAGGTCATATGGGTTCCTGGGTGACTCAGCACAGTCACGTTCACAGGAAGCCTAATTTTCTCCACAGTGCTGAGGATGGTGTGTTCACCTTTCTGCATCTGAAGCTCCAGGGGACTCCGTGTGCTGAATCTGCCCTTGCACTGGAATGGAAGGCTGATGCTTTCATTGGTCTGGTGATTCATGCAGATGAGGCATGGCATTTTGCCTCTGCCCAGCTTGCTGATGGAATTGACTTTCCCAATCTTTTTGAAGATTGTGTTTAGTTGTGACTTCCTTGAAAGTCTTTGCATAAAGGATTTCTGTCTATCCCTATTAGAGTGAGTTCATCCCCCTGTACACAGGGTAATGCTATAAACTAAAAATATGGAACGCTTCACGAATTTGAGTGTCATCCTTGCTTAGGGTCCATGCTAATCTTCTCTGTATCATTCCAATTTTAGTATATGTGCTGCCGAAGTGAGTACTCAACAAATCATTATTGACTATGACCCAGGCAGGGTTTTAGGATAACTGTTGTTATCACAGAGGGTGACTAGTTCAGACTGTAGAGTATGACCCCAGACATGAGCACATTGAAAGCCGCCATTAGTGTACCTTTTGCACCATCTTTTTAACTTAACAAAACTACTGATGGATGTGCTCCATCAACCCAAGGAAGGGAAAAATATGTGGACCAGGAAGCAAGGTATTTAACACAGGGAAAAGGCAATGGATGCCAAGAATGACAGAAAACTGAAGTCTCTGGATGACAGCTGTGCCAGCCTAGAAAGCAACTCACCAGACAGAAGAAAGGATGTATCCGAGAACAAACTTGGAACCCAAAGAACACCTTAACCTGATAGACTGGCTTTGTAGAAAATTACTGAGAAACTATTGGAAGTTGTAAGAATTAGCAATAGGTAAAAAGAAAAACAAACAAATTGAAAAACAAATTCTTAATCTCAGTGAAACCAAAAATTAAGAAAGAAAATAAAAATCACAGTACACTTCAATGCTTAGACATGAATGCCATGTATTAAATACATAGGTATAATGAAGCAAAACCAAATATAGATTTAAGAGAAAATTGAAATATAACTAACTTGGGAAGAAGGAGGAAATGACAGTGTAAGGGAACTAAATGGAAAGTAAAAAAGATAACATCTAGAACAGCAGTTCTCAACCTGTGGGTCGTGACCCACGGGAACTGTAGTAAAGGGTCGCAGCATTAGGAAGGTTGAGAACCACTGATCTAGAATTAAGTAATCAAAAGATAACAGTATCTACATTTTTTTAAAAAATCTGGAGCTGAGTAAATATCAGAGCAAATATTTGTAGGAAAGGGTAGAACCACAAACCTTTTTAAGGTTTATTGGACTTTTTAAATGTGTATTACTGGCCAGGTGGAGTGGCTTACATCTGTAATCCTAGCTAGCACTCTGGAAGGCTGGTAGATTGCTTGAGCTCAGGAGTTCGAGATCAGCCTGAGCAAAAATGAGACCCCCATCTCTACTAAAAATAGAAAAACCAGTCAGCCGTGGTGGCAGGCACTTGTAGTCCCAGTTACTTGAGAGGCTGAGGTAAGAGAATCCCTTGAGCCAAGGAGTTTGAGGTTGCTGTGAGCTCTGACACCACGGCACCCTACCCAAGGCATCAGAGACTGACTCTGTCTCAAAAAAAAAAAAAAGTTAATTACTTTGATAAAAGAAAATTTAAGTTTAAGAAGGAAGAAGGATTAGGTGCCCATAACACAATTAGGTATACTAGGGAATGTTTACAATTAGGCCAGGGTAGGGATAGCCCTGTTTTATAGCATTTGCCAATTTCTGTGGTGTAAATCCCTCTATAGTAGCTGTAAATACTTCTCCATTGCCTGACAAAATTCCTGAAATTTTAACAGTAGGTCAATAGGAGCCAGTTCCAGCACTCCCCTGACCACAGCCAACTCCCACAGTACTGCTCGCAGTTAGAGCACAGCAAGGGCAAGGACAGATAAGACTTCCATCTGACAGCCAAGCCAGAAGGCAGCAAGCCATGTCCTGTCCTGGAGCTCCAGAAGTCACCCTCTCCCACTGCCACTGCTTTTGTAGTCCTCATCACCTCCTTCCAGCATCCCCCCCAAAGAGAGAAGTCAACAGATCACCTCTCCTCTCTGCCGCCCACCCCAACCTCACATCATTGCCAAGGAGGTCAGAAGGGCTAAGCAGTGCTTATCCTTAGGCTCTTCTGGTCATTATTAAAACCCTCTTCTCCACTTGCTGGTTTCACCTCAGAGAGGTTTTATTTTGTTGTCTGGGAATGTGATTTACAACATGTCTTCAATATTTTGTCAAATCCTCCCCACACACACACAACAAGGCAATTTAAAAGTACTCGAGTTTTATGGACATGTTCTGGAAAATTAACCAGCCTGTGTAGCAAACACACCCAGGCCCTTCTCCAGAGGATCCAGTATCTTTCTTGACCCCTCCTCCCCTCAGGCTCAAACAAGCCACCCCCACTCTCTGTCCTGCCTCATCCTGCAACCTCCAGTCTCCCAGAGTCCTCTCCACCAGCTGGCCTATGTACAGTAAGCCATTATCAGAGTACACGATTCTACGTCCCTGCAGCTGGGACCGGGGTCAGCCACACCACCTCCATATGGAAACCGCAAGACATCCCTACACTTGGCAAATGTTCATGTTTCAGACCGCCGAACTTTACAGAGCACTGGATCCAAACCTTTTATATTACAAACAGGGAGACCAAGACTCAGAAAGAGAAAAGGACTTGCTCAAAGCTATACTAGTAGTTATTAACAAGTATAGCTTTAACTAAATTATTAAGCTTAGTAGCTATCCACATTTTTCAAAAGTATTTTAGCATGCATTATTTCAGCTGACTCTCACAACCCCTTCATGAAGTGGATATTATTATATTCTGTTTTGTAGATGAGGAAAGAGCCTCAAGAGAGGGTAAATTATTTGTCCCAGGTCATCCAGTTAGAAGGTAGCAAACCTCAATCTCAAACTCTAGCCCAGCCATAAATTGATGAGAGTACATCAAATCCAGATCCCCTAACCACAGGGACAAACCTATACTTCCCACCTTCCCAGTTCTCCTGCTCTAAATCACCAACAATCTTCTCTCTGCCCATTCTGAGAAATAATGGAGGGAGGTACCCAGAATACCCTCACAGTAGGTTCCTAATTTCAATAGTGCCTTTTACAAGGGGAAGAGAGAAGGGAATGGGAGGACAAGAGTGGAAATTGGGGAGCCACTGGTTTCATTAACAGGGCCTGGAGTGGAAGCCTGGGGTGTGAGAATGTGTGGCCTGAAGCAGCAATCCAGGATTTTAAGCAAGGAGCAGGAAAACAGAGCATCTCAGAAAGTGCCAGTCCCACAAAAGAGTGAGCTTCTGAGTTTCACAGTAATAAGATTGAGAACCCAAGAAGCTACTCTTGTTTTTGTTATTGTTGTTGTTGTTTGTTTGTTTGAAACAGAGTCTCAGTTGGTTACCCAAGAGTGCCATGGCATTTTAGCTCACTCACAACAACCTCAAACTCTTGGGTTCAAGTGATCCTCTTGCCTTGGCCTCCCAAGTAGCTGGGACTACAGGCGCCTGCCACAAGGCCCGGCTATTTTTTAGAGACGGGGTCTCACTCTGGCTCAGGCTGGTCTCAAACCTGTGAGCTCAGGTAATCCATCCATCTCGGCCTCCCAAGTGCTTGGATTACAGGCATGAGCCACCAAGGCTCCTCTTGTTAACCTCCCTCATCCCAGCTCTGAATCTTCCTACACATTTTTTCTCTGGGCAGATATCTCTTCCTCCCCCAGTACGTCTGTCAGAATTGGAAAAACTGCTGATGAAACAGCTCAACAGAGGGTCAGAGAGGAACTTCAAGTCTGCCTGCAGGGGCCTCAGTAACAAGTCTTCCCACCTGTGGCCTTGATCAATTATTATATTGGCATAGACCCAGATGTGGAAGGTGTGTGTGTTCGGGGAAAGGTGGTCTGAGGCAGAAGGAATCTGGTAGGAAGAGGTAGGCCTTGGGGGGCAAGGGAACCATGGGAGACCCAAATGGAGGAGAAGCTTGTGGGAGAAGCCAGGGAGAACCTCATAAGAGAGGCCTGCAGTGACCTGGCCTGTCCATTGTCCAGCCCCACAGAGCAGGCCCTTTCATCTGAAATCCCACAGTCCTCCTCCCAGATCCCCACCCATCTCCTAGGGCTGGTGCCTTCCAGAGTATCTGCACCGCCCCCTGCAAGAGGCTGCCTGAGGCATCAAGAGTGTGCAGCAGGGAGCAGGTGGTCCAACTTCCCCCCACTCACATCCTAACCTCAGCCTGAGCACACAGGTGGGCCCCTTACCCTCTCTGGTCCCCAGTGCCTCATCCATAAAATGTCAAAATTACTGTAGAAGCATTCCTAAGGGCCCTTCCTGTCCTAACTCTCAGAGGCTCCAAGGGGCAGCCAGGATTTAAGGAGACAGAGGACCTGGGCCTTCCAGAGTCTTGGTGGAGAACAAAGAGGTGTGTTGCAGGCCCCAGAAGTACAAGGCCTTAAGTTGATCCCCAGACAGAAAAGCAGAGCTGTGGGTGCTGTGGCTCTGGCCATAGTAGGCTGATGGGGGAACCCACACAGAAGAGGCTCTCTCGGAGAGCTTGAGGGACAGAGGTGACAAGCAAGAGAGGCGTAGGGCAGAAAAGAAAGAAGAAACCAAAGGGAAAGAAGAGGTAGGGAAGGAAGAAGTCCACCCAGCAGCTCCTGAGAGGCAGGAGGAAAGCCCAGTACCTACCACTGCGCGATGGGGGGTGGAGGGGAACAGCGGGGGGCCTCTAGCGACTGCCTTCTCCTCCCAACCCCCCACCACAGGGAAGCGACAAGTTTGACTAGAAGGGTTGGGTGGGGGTAGGGAGAGGCTGTTTACCTTGGCTTTGCCCATGTTCTCCCGGGGCCCCTCGAGCTGCAGCCAGAAGTAGGGGGTGTCGGGGCGGCTCTGGAAGGCATTCAGCTTGACCCTGAAGATGCGCTGCACTTGTAGCCGCTGCCGCTGCACCCGAGGCTTCGATTTTGTCTGCACCATGAACCATTCCTGCGCCGGGGGGTCGCCCCCAGAGAGGAGCATGGCTGCCCCGCCCGCCCCTGGAAGGAGGGAGACGACAGTGTCACCGGGTCCCAGCGCAGAAGGCGCCCCAGCCCCCAGCCGCGGAGCCCAAGCCACGCCCCCTCTTCCCTGCGGCGCTGCCGGGTCAGGGTCCCCTTCCTCCAGGCTCCAGACCCACCCGCCACCAATCAGGCCCCTGCCCTTCCGAGCTCCGTCCCTTTCGGCTGCGGCTCCCGGTAGCAGCTCTTCCAGCCAGGGGTTGTTGCTAGGGGTGGGACGGTCGAGCTCCTGCCGCCCTTCCCTCCGCCCCCAGACTTCCCCAGTCACTGCTCCGCCAGCCCCTCCAGGATCAACTCTTTCTCCGTCTGCTGGGTAGCTTAAAGGGGCGCGGGAGGCGGAGGGAGGGGGAGACGAGGCGGGGAGGAGCGGGTAGGAAGGGTCCTGGAAACCTTTGCCTTCCACCCAAGTTCTGGGCCAAGAGCCAGCATCCAGGGGTCAAAGTTAATTTCCTTCCACGTTCGCCTTTCCCTGGTGGGAGGAAGAAGGAGCAGAGAACTAGTTTCAGAGGCCCTCTCTTGAGTTTTGGTACAGGACTTTCTTCCCTCCGCGCCTCACTGCCTCCTAGATGTCTCCAGAGAACGGAGACCTCAGCCACTCCTTCCCTGGGAGGAAAGGGTTAAGGTAGAGCAGGGTGGGGAGCCCGGGGAGGCTGGGGCCTGAGGAAACTCTGGGCTGGAGACCAAGCAGGAAGGAAAGGGTAGCAGCACTGACTCCCCACCCCACCCCACCCCCACAGAAGTCTGGGGACGGCCTGGAGCTGGCTGGCAGCCCAGAGCCTCCTGAAGCCCCCCAGGGCTGGAGGGGCTGGGAGAGCCGCCAGAGTTTTCAGACTTAGGTTGTTTATGAAAGCCCTTTTTAGCAAGTTTGAGTTAAGATGTAAGGGGAAGGATAAGAGTAAGGGTCTGGGGGGTAACATGACCTCTGAGGTCTCCGTCAACCCTTGACCCTCAGCCAGATGATTGGCACCAATGGCCTGGGACTAGCCCTGGGCTGGGAGGCTACCTCCCACACCCAGGCCCTGCAGACAACCTCAGCACAAAGAACACCTTATACAGCCCTGCGGACGAACAGAACCTAGCTCTGTGGAGGTCGGGTGTGTGTCCTGGGCCTCCGTAACCTGATTTCCAAGCCATAACTGAGCGCCACAGTCTGACAGGCACAAGTGTACCTGTGGGGATGTTAAATGAGGCCTGCCCTGGAACATCTGGGCCATTGTAGAGTTTGTGTGTAGGCAGGAGGCCAAGAGCACCCCACTGCAGGAAAGAAGCCCAGCTTGGTGGGGGGCTCACACTACTCCTAATCTGGACTGTACTCACCTGATCACACCCCGCCCCCATTCTCCCCAGACTGGAATCCAGAAAAGGAAACCTGGACCTGCCTCACCTCTGGCTCCAAAGCCTTCTGCTGCACCCTGCCTGACCTAGCCCTGCCCTCTACAGTGCCTGGGTGCAGAAGACCCTCAGGCTGAATCTTCACCTCGCCACACTTCCCACCATTAACTGCTCTCCCTTTATTAAAAGAGGCTTCTGGAGAGGGAAGTACCAGGGGGGTAGGATCTCGGGGTGTGTGCCACACCTTTTGGGGGCAAAACTTGATTGTGAGAGGGACTTTACCTAACAAATGCAGTCAGTGTAACTTGGTTTCTTGTACCCTCAATGAATCCCCAACAATAAAAAAAATAAATAAATAAAACATAAAATAAAAGAGGCTTCTGCCTTATTGTGCTTCACTTTCTCCTTCAAGGCAAGGTGACCCCACACACCTCTGTTCCCTCTGGCTTCCCATGGAGGAACATTTAACTCTTCTTGCCCTCTTCCAACTGACCGGACCTCAAGCACATAGCCATCTTCAAAGGATACTTCTGTGTTTAATGCTGTCTTTGAAGAGGCCATGTGGGGGTGTGAGAAGAGGTCAAGCTTAGGAATGGGGTTCTTCAGTTTATTTAAACTCTTAATGCTCCCATTTCCTTAGCTCACAAAAATGGGGATAGGAATACCTATAGCACAGGTGGTAAATCAGACCGCACAGGTAAAGAAAGCATCTGGCACAGATTAGATGTTCAATACGTGTTGATTCCTCCTCCCATCTTGTTCCTTCTTTTACACCTCCGTTCTGACCAGTGTGTCACCATATCTTTCCAGAGAGCCCATCCTTCTCTCCTCGTCCTTCCCGCTGACCTCTGCCCTGCCTCCTGCCTCTCCTAGATGCAGTGGATTTGGTTAGATAGCCTGGTTTTCTCCTAAGTTTTGCCAGTAATGAGTTGTATACTCTTAAGCAGGTTGCTAAGTCTCTTGACCTTTCTGAGCATCCAAATCTAAATTCATTCATTAGACCAAATTCATTTGCTCATTCAGCAAATTCAACATGTATTTATTGAGTATCTACTATGAGCCAGCCCCCAGGAGTACAGCATTGGCTAAAACAGCCCTGCACTCATGGAATGTAAAGAAAGAAAATGAATAGGAGTGTGGTTTCAAGGAATGAGCAATACTCTACTATAACTATAACAAGGCAGGGTGATGGAGAGTGCCTTGATGGGTCCTCTCTGGTGAGGCAATATTTCAACCAAAGGGAGAGCAGGAATATGGGCACTGAGATGGCAACAAGCTAAGCTCTTAATAATTCTCAATCCAAGTCTCCAGCTCAAATACAATCATCGATTTAGTACTAGGTTAAAACTTGTTTGTGTGTGAGGTCTTCTGCAACCTGGCCCAAATCTACCTTCCCAACCTTGTATAAAAGAATCCCAGCTCAGGTGTAAGGAGAATCAGATATGTCTAGGCATGTCTGGCAACAGGGCCGCACACCCTGCCAGGAGTCTGTTTGCATGAGGAATAAGACTCCAAGAAGAGAGTTCATCTTGTTGAAAGAAAGGGCCTGCCCTGTGAGCTTGACAGAGTAACAGATCCTTATCCCTCCCAGCCTCCTAAGGGAGAGGCAGTTCTGTCACTCAAATACCTGGCCCAGATCCACGCTTACTCAAGCTCTTGGGGATGGGGATGGAGCAGCTGGACCCAAGCAGCCCTGCTTTGGGACCTTCGTATTGGAGTAACACAGAGGAGACTTTTCCCTGACTTTGCCACAGTCCCTGCACAGCTTTCATTCCCAGAGGGCTCCCATCAGAGCATAAGTGCCTTCCCAGAGGCACATGGAACGGTCAAGACTTAGGTGGTTCCAAATGAGCAAGTGGCAGTAAGAGCCAAGAAAACCAGAAGACACCCCTCTGTGTGTCACTCCATGTCGTGTGCCCCCCAGCATGGTGAGGATCTCAGTAGAAGGCACATGGTACTCTCAGAGGTGATGACTGAAAGAAGTTTAAAGAATGAATCTTTTGACTACTGGGTCTGGAGGCCTCTCAGGGGTTACAAGAGATCTAGAGGTGATCTACAGAACAGCCACATATAGTGGGAGGACCAGGGAGTTCTGAGAAGTTGCCTTCTTGCCCATTGTGTCTGGTGGAACATGAGTGCACTTAACACCCCTAGAT
>CAUYRH010118982.1:0-12636 GCA_963574655.1 Perodicticus potto
GTTTCAGCAGAGAGATCTGCAGTTATTCTAATATTCTTCCCCTTTTAGGTTATGGTTTTCTTACGTCTGACTGCTTTCAGAATTTTCTCCTTCATATTAACTTTAGTGAAGTTAATTATGATGTGCCTGCGGGATGTCTTATTTGGGTTGAGTTGTGCTGGGGTTCTGAAACTGTCTGCTATCTGAATTTTGAAATCTCTCGGCATGTTTGGAAAGTTCTCCTTCTTGATCTCATGAAGAAGAGACTCTGTGCCTTGTGAAGACACTTTGTCACTTTCAGGGATCCCTATAAGGTGAATATGGGTTTCTTCAAATTATCCCAGAGCTCTCTGAGAGAATGATCCATTTTTGCCCTCCATTTCTCTTACTCTTTGAAAGTTTGGGAGTGTTCGAAAGCTTTGTCTTTGATGTCAGAAATCCTTTCTCTGCTTGCTCCCTAGTAGGCACCCTAGTAGGGGAAGGAGGTCTGGTTTTTAGAGAGTCTCTCCCATGGGGTAGGGTGGGAGGACATCTGAACTCTGCTTACTTGTTTGTATGGAGGTATGGAGTATACTGCGAGCTGTTCTCATGCAGGAGGGGACTCCTGTCCGCTTGGCGATGTGCTCTGTAACTTTTGTTTGCATCCTTGGTATCACAGGTCACAGGTTTGAATTTTAGATTCTAATTTAACCATTCAACATTTGGATTTCGAGTTCTGTTAATGAGGGATTCTACTGTATTTCTCAGATCTTTGAGGGCTGCAAATTCTTGTGTCAATGTGTCAAAATCTTTTGTGATTTTTTTCTTTGACTTTCTGGAATTCTTTAGATCTTTTTGAAATGTTCCTTGAATTTCTAATTCCAACTTTTACTTTATTTTATTGATCTTATTTGCAATACAAATTCTGAATTAGGTTTCTGACATCTCAGCCATCTGTTTATGAATGGGATCTTCAGTGTGTCTGCCAAATTGTTCCAGGGTGGGGGGTTGATCTACTGTGGTTATTCATGTTACCCCGGTTTTTCCGCTGATTCTGCCCCATGATTATTTTACACCATTTGACTAGATAAGCAGATAAGGAGAAGTTGGTTTGGGGGCTCCAGGAGTAGTGATTGGCCAGTCCTTTGCCAAAGAGCTGGGACTAGTGCCTGTACCTTTTCCCCTAGAGCTTTGCCAAGGACCTGTACAGTGCTATGGCCTGAGAAACTGGGGACCTTCTTGGTGTGGTAGGGCTAAGTGGCTCTGTCTTATTTTCATCTGGTCTCTGTCTTACCCTAATGAATCAGTTACTCTGGATTGAAGGCTCAACTGTGGAGAATTGCCAGCAATTAAGTCACCCCACCCCCCACAGGCAACAATTAGAAAAGGAAAATCAAATCTTTCCACAACCACACACTCAGGGTACCACTTTGGATAGTCCTCAGGTGGCTGGCCCATTTCAAGAGGTCCAAATCTATTGTCCCAGACAGACTGGTGTTGTCAGCATCAGTCTCAGATGGGAGAGTTCAAAATATCTCTAGCAACTAGATAGGGAGGGCCTGCTGGCAGCTTGAGTATGACTTGCTTTGGCACTCCGTGAGGTCAGAAGGACCCACCCAGAAAATAAGCTAGTCTGGGAAAGTTGATGTCTCCCTACCTTACACCTCTGTCACACCCAGTCACTGGTAACCCCTCAGGGCTGTGACCCAGTTCCCTCCAATGAACAGATGCTCCAAGGGTTTTGTGCCTGCCTGAGTCACAGAGAGATATATGTCTCCTCAGCCAGTCCACCACTTTCTGCCACTATCCGGCAGGGGGAGGTGAGGCCTGACAAGCTTGAGTGCTTATGAGGGCTGGGGTATTTCACTCAGTTCCAGCCCTACCCCTGATTGATGTTGCTGACCAGAACAGAACAACTTCACAGAGTTTGTTTCTGTCCTGGGAATATAGATGCTGTTTGAGTAACTGTGCCACCGCCCAGTCTCCACAGTAATTCCTGAGTCTCAGTGAAACAGTCCGCTGGGTCAGCCCCACCCTGGGAGTCGGCTGTCTCTGCACGTGTGTATTCTAGTCCCCACACTCCACCCAGGCTGGTTCTGCCCTGTCTGTGCCACTGCCCAGTCTCGGCTGTAGTTCCTGAGACTTAGGGAAATGGTCCATTGGGTCAGCCCCACCCTGGGAGTCGGCTGTCTCTGCACATGTGTATTCTAGTCTCCGCACTCCACCCAGGCCAGTACTGCCTCAGGCATACCCTTTACTCACAAGGCCTGTTTCCATCCCAGATCTGTTCTGCCAGTGGCTGCTACAGGAGAAGTTGCCCAGCCTCCTCTGGTTGCCCAGAGAGACTAGGAGCGTCCTTTCAAAATATGCTCAGGGGTGTGAGCTCTATTGTTCCCTCAAGCAGCTGCTGTTCTGTGCCCCAGGGCACTGCTGCTCCTGTGCGGTCCTCTCCTCTCTTCCATGCTGAAGAATCAGCACAGATCAGCCATAGCCCATGCCCTGTCCACACTCTTTGAGAAAATGCCCAAGAATTTGGCATTCATGGGGCACAGGCTTCCAGACCTTGGGGGAGAGTGGAGGGGAGTTCAAAATTGAAGGTAAAGAATATCAAGTTTTATGCAGCTTTATGCCTGGCAGGAGAGTGCCATGGCACTCTAGTAGGGGAAGGAGGTTGGTTTTCAGAGGGTCTCTCCCGTGGGATAAAATGGGAGAATATTTGAACTCCGCTGGATTATTTGTATGGAGTATACTGTGAGCCATTCTCATGGGGGAGGGGACTCCCATCTGCTTGGCAATGTTTTTTGTACCTTTTGTTTGTGTACTTGGGGTCACAGTTTGTCTCAGCAGAGTTGATGTATGTTCTTCAACCTTCTCTCTTGGCTCCGATCTGAACCATCAACTTTCTTGCTAAACTTCTGTCCTTTAACTCTCCTTCTGGACAGGAGCCTCTGTTGAAAGCTGGGTACAGATCACCATCTTGCCTATTCTTAGTTTTATAAGGAACCTCATACACTTTTCCATAATGGCTAGTAATGTACATTTTCACCAACAGTTTACAAGGGTTCTATTTTTTCCACATGAATTCTTATATATACAGTAATTTCTTTAAAAATATTTTCTACTCATATTAATATTTATTTTAGCAGCATTTCATTTTATTCTAGTTAATATATTTCATGAACATCTAGAAGAATCTAGTTTATATATTTCATGAACATCTAGAAGAATCTAGTTTATAAAAATAATCTGAAGTGGGCAGTGCCTGTGGCTCAAAGGAGTGGGGCACCAGCCCCATATGCCAGAGGTGGTGGGTTCAAACCCAGCCCTGGCCAAAAACTGCAAAAAATAATAATAATAATAATAATAATCTGAAGCAAAATCATTGCTTGTATAATTTTTTTAAAAAGTCATGCATTTATTGAACAAAAGCAACTTACATAGTGCTGTGGCAAGAGTGTGCATATTCATTGCATGTGTACTATAAGGCACACACTTTCTAATTGTCCACACAGGCAATGCCAGTCATTTAATACAGACTAACATCACCTCTCTGTAAGAGCCTCCTGATGGCTCCCCAACTTGCCTATTTTTTCTTCTCAGCTTCTCCCATGGATATCTATCAAAAATTCACTTTGTATTCTCTTTATCTTGGCTTTTCATTGACAGCATAATAACTGCTAGATAAAGTCTAAGATTTTTGGCATAGGTTATGTGCCTCTGAACACTTCTCTGCTTATTGCCTGTAACTCCCCATCTTGTTTTAATACTTCAGATAGAGTTTTCCATTCACACAGTCTGTCCATGCCTCTGATTATTATTAATTTTATTTTTTTCCCTATTTATTTTAAAGTCTTACTCAAGCTTTGTTTCCTTACAACAAAGAAACCATTCTTACTCTTGCCCACTTGAACCTCACTCTGATTAGGTTAAGTAATCTCTGGAATTCTCACAAGTTCCCAGATGATATTTAAATAAATAGAATAAAATAAAATAAAATAAGTATATATATTATTTTAGGAATTGTATACTTTTTTGAAAATAGATTCTTGCCTAATTATTTTCCATTTTATTTCAAAGGGTAAAATAAAACAGAAATAACATAGTAAACTAAATGGTTTTCTCTAGAATTGTAAATTCATCTTCTAATAATTTCTTGTTGACTTTCAAGCCCCAAAGAGCAATAAGCAATTTCTTTAATCATAATTTTAGCACCTAAAAGAACTTACCTTTACAGGATACTTTCAAATTTATTTATTTACACTCATCCTTTAGATCATCTGAGTAGTATCTATTTGCACCCATTATACTTACTTCACTAATATTAATATGGAAGCATATGACATGTCTCCTCTAAATTCACTCTGATTAGAGTTAATTATCTCAACAAGAGGGTTTATGGTGTATTTTGGATCAGAATCAAGAAAGCAGATCATCTTATGACGTTCTTTCGAAATCTTTTATTCTTTTACTATGAGTCAAATATTGGTTGGACACCTGAGGTAATTTTATATGTCCTTGAGTTGGGGCCAAGTGGCCCTGACAATCTAACACAATATCATATAACTCAGTTCACTCCTCTTTCAAATATTATTGTCAGTCTCTGCAATCCCATTGGTAGATGAGTATGGGATTCTGGGACCATTATGTTTATAGAGTAATATATTCAAGAATTAATGATTAGATTTAGATACATGTTGCCTGCTGTCTCTCTTAAGGAAAGCATCTCTCAAATTTGACACTACTATAACATAATAGTCAACTTACCCAGGTTTTTCGTAAAGACTCAGTTGAAAAAAAAATTCCAAAGAGAGTTCTGTAGGAAGCACTTGTGAGAAATACTTTGGTAATAAGGATTGGGGAGGGGATTTAACATCATTGGCTTTCATTAGTAAGATGCTGCAGAGCACAAAAGCATGTACATCATTGGTTAGCACCCTCCACACCTAGGGCGTAAGTGGCCATGGGATTACTTCTATAAATAGCTTTAGGAGAAGGTAGCTGGGGCTCCTCTTTTGGCTCCGCTTCTTGCTAAGACACCTGATCAGCTAAGACTGCTGCTACTAAGAAACTAAGACTGCTGCTGAGATGCTCACTCCTACTAATAGTGACTGTGACTTCTAAGGTGCTTGGGAACCTGAGACCTCAACGAGACCTACCACTGGTAAGCTGGCGCAGCAGCCAGCATCCAGATGATTGAGTGAGCCAGCTGGAGACCTAGAGTTCCAGCTCCAACAAGGCCCTGGGTCAAGGCGGAGACACAGCGTAGCAGGCCCAACAAATGGTGAAGAGGATGGAATAGTGGACGTGGACTGAAAGAGGAAATACTCAGAGTAGCCTTTGGCAGATGTTGTAATACAAAGTTTATAAGCTAGGAAGTAGTTTTGGAGACCAACGCCCCTAATCCTTTACCAACAGTTAAGAGTTCTGTTTGAAAGGGAAGGATTGAGGCAGAAAGAATACCATTAAGGGGGCTGGTGAAGAACAACAGGGGAAGTGAAGTCTTGTAAGAATGGCAATTAGAAAGAAAAACAGAAAACTAAGACTTGCGAGTAAAAGAAGCTAATAAAGAAAGAGAGCCAGAGTAAGTGAAGCCTTTAGCAATTAAATACAGTGAGTGAAAGAGTAGCATGGAGTGTTGGGAATTTTGGTAAGAGTGTTGGAATTTTGAAGAATGAAAGAGAGAATGTAAAAAATTTGTTAAGAATAAGTTTAGTATGAGAAGTTTGAGATAAGAAATGTTAAGAGGTTTCAGAAGTATAAGAGGTAAAGGAAGTTTTGAGATAAGAAGTATAAGAAGTACGAGGAGTTTGAAATAAGAAGGAGAAGTTTAAAGAGGCAGACAATGTGTAGTTATGCTCAGGGGTTAGTGCCCTCAACTGGCTGTGCACAAGTCCCCGATGGGACTCCAGGGGATAGAGTCCCTATCTGGTTGTGCACAAGTCCCTTATGGGACGCCAGGGGATAGAGTCCCTATCTGGTTGTGCATGTGTCCCCAAAGGGATGGCAGGGGTTAGAGTCCCCCCTCATTATAATGGGAGGGAGAGTCCCCATTCATCATAATTCAACTAGCAATGGCCACAAGAAGAGCTAGACTTTTGTTTACCCCTTACAATTCATATAGCAAAGTGGACACTCCGTGAGGAAAGAGGGACCTTTGTTTGCCAATTAACACAATTTACAATAGACAAAATGCAGAAAATATAAGAGGTTTGAGATAAGAAGTAAAAAGTGGGGCGGTGCCTGTGGCTCAGTGAGTAGGGAGCCAGCCCCATTTACCAAGAGTGGCAGGTTCAAACCTGGCCCCGGCCAAACTGCAACAACGACAAAAAAAAAAGCCGGGTGTTGTGGCGGGCACAACAGTCCCAGCTACTGGGGAGGCTGAGGCAAGAGAATCGCCTAAGCCCAGGAGTTGGAGGTTGCTGTGAGTGGTGTGACACCACGGCACTCTACCAAGGGCAACAAAGTGAGGCTCTATCTCTTAAAAAAAAAAGAAAGAAAGAAAGAAAGAAGTAAAAAGTGTGTGGTTGTGTGCAGGGGTTACATTTCCCATTGGTGTCTATGTTGGAAATTGTAAAGAGCATGGGGGAGTGCAGACTAAAGGCAGAAGTAGCAAAAGACAGTGAAAGCAGTGCAAAGAAAAAAGATCTTCAGAAAAAAACAAAAGGAGAGGGAAATAAGAGTTGTGACAATTTCAAGTAGAACAGTTGTATGATACCCTAGTTAATATACAAAAGGGGGAATATATAGGAGGCAGCTGTGAGAAATACTTTGGCAATAAGGGATTGGGGAAGAGATTTAACATCATTAGGTTTCCTTAGCGAGATGCACTAGAGCAGGAAACCATCATTGGTGAGCAGTCTCAGCACCTGTGGCATAGGCAGCCACGGAATTATTTCTATAAATAGATAGCTTTTGGAGAAGTAGCCGGGGCTCCTCCTTTGGCTCCACTTATTGCTCAGAGGATGCCTGATGGGGCTCCCCTACTAAGACTGCTGCTGAGATGCTCGCTACTACTAATATTGACTGTGTCTTCTAAGGTGCTTCTGCACCCAAGACCTGAACGAGACCTACCCCGAGTAAGCTGGCACAGTGGCCCCCCTCCAGACAGTTGAGAGGGCCAGGCTGGAGACTTAGCATCCAGCTCCAAAGAGGCCCTATATCAGGGCCAGAGACAAGGCAGCCCCAACAGAGTTCTGCTATCAGAATAAAATGAGAAACAAACAAAAGAAAAGAGATCAATGGATCACATTTACTTTTTTCTTGTGAAAGAGTTAATCAAAGACCTAATTCTTCTCTAAAGGTCAATTGTAGGACAAAATACAAATAGACAGATTATGGATGTTTTTGGCCACCAACTTCAGTCCATCTCCCTCAGTCACATTGCATTCAAATTAAAAAAAAAAAAAAAATCTCAGCTGCCTTATCAGTTTTCTAATTTGTTCCATGTTCGTAACAAATAATTTCCCACCATCAATATTTTATGAATCTATAAATGAATGGCCATACATTCAATTAGACCCTGAATCTTATAAATCCAGCCACAATAACATTTCTCATGCTTGCTTCTTTATTCCATTCATACATTCTACTTTCTGAATTTAGTTTCTTATATTCTTCGACCTTATTTGTCGGGAGCAGAATATTTGGAGTCACTTACAAATATATTTGCATTCTGCCTCTACAATTACTAGCTGTGTGGCTTTAAGGAAGATGCTTCATCTACTACCACTGTTAGAAATCTTCCTAGAACACAGGTTACAGCCCATCACTCTACTCATCAGAAACTTGATACATTTTAAGGAACAGATTATCCCAATGCTGTATATACTGATGTAAATTAGATGAAACTGTAGAAGCAATACAGTCACTTTGAAAACCTTTTGTAAGCATTCAAATACAGTGAGAAAGAAACCCTGAACAATCATAATGCAAGCCTATCTCACTTAAAAATACAGATGAAATATCATATGGGAGTTGATAACAAGTTAGTTATTTCAGGCATGCAAACATAGATTTATACCAATATATCAAAATATTAAAGTGTCAAAATAAATAAAAATTACATTGCATCAAATGATACCAAATCAAATGTTCACCCTGATTTAGAGAAAATAAAAATATTCCCTAGTATGTAAGACTAAACTGTTATATTTAACCTAATAAAATATTCTTCCCAATCACTGTCTCATGCTTAAGAAAGAAAAAATAAGAATGACCATGTTATTTTTGTTCCCTTCTCTTCTTTTCCTTATTGGCATAAAACCATATTCTCTAAGTTGTATACTCTGTTACAATACCACTGTGATTTTGATGAGCTTCAAAAAGCTCTCACTATATGATTTTGAGATCTGAAATTCTCGCATTTTAAGACTTGCCCTTCTGGATTTCATGTTTAGCTATATGTAAAGAATTATTCTATTTTATCCAGAGTAGCTGGAGAAAGGAGCTTTCAATTGTCTCTGTGTGCCTGTGAAAGGAAGCCTTAGATGCCACTTTAAATTAAAAGTTGATGTTGCTATTTTTATTACACTCCTTTTACAGATAATAAAACTAAGCCTCTGAGAGAATCACTGACTTTTCCAGGAGCAAACAATGAATTAGTATGGATAAATCTGAATTTATTCTTCAAACCTAATGTGATAAATAATCTGCAAAGAGCTTTTGTGTATTAACATGTTTACATTTTAAAAGAATACATAAACAGCTAGAAAGATAATTGAGGATAAATACAACCAAGTATTGTAAAATAAAAATAATAATGGAATTAATGCTAATGTTTCTAAGTGAACTAAGATGACACAATTGCTAAATTAAACATAAATGCATCTTTTTTTCTTTTTCAGTACAAAGAAGATCAAGAAAAAACATGACTCTTCAGCTTGGGGGGTAGTAGTGATTATTTTATTTTATTTATATTTTAAGCCTTTTTCAAAGAGAAATTGAAGCCACTAAATGACGAATTCAATTAAAAAACAAGAACACTATTTTGCTTTTGTCTTCTCTGTCAAGCAAAAAGACCACTGTACCGAAATAGCGGTATAAACACTAACACAGGAAGCAGAGTCCTAAGATTATGCTCAAGATTGGTTAGGACATTTTAGGCAATCAACTATTTGTTTGAAATCATTTCAAGTCCCTCAATAGACAATTCTGATGCCAGAATGAAAAACCTAGTGAGTGTGATAGTCTGACTCTCCATTGGTGATTGATGAGTTGTTAGTGAGAAAAGAGAACAATGTCCATAAAACTGGCAAAAACAATATTGATTTTTCACAATGGAGATGAAAACCAAAGTAATACTGTGGACTCAGTCCTTTAGTATAGAGCCTGGAAAAGAATCAAGGACAACTAGGTATAAGCTGTGTTGACTTGAACCCATACGATCTTGTTAACCCCATTCATTTTCTCAGGAAATATAGTAGATCGGTAGTTATAGAAAAAACAGGTGATCATAAGTATCAGTAAGGTATTTGATAATATTTCTTATGAGATACTTGTGGTTACAAGGAAGCTAAAGGGGATATGGAACAGCAAATTATTGGATCAGAAATCAATTGAATGTCTTTACCTAAATGTGAATAGAATGTGGTCAATTGGCTGGGTGATTTCTAATGGTTGTCTTGGTATTCTAGATAGAGATTATTCTGCCTAATCTATTTTTTATAGCATATTGAAACAATACAGATGTCATTTATCAAAGTTTCAGACAACATACGGACAGTTTGGTATCTAAACTGATATATGAATTACGTACTGTATTTCAAATAGTGGACTCAACACCATGCAATATAACTATGCCAGCCAAGAAAATAATTGACATTTTGTAAGTGCTAAAAATAGAGGTAGAACAGGTACAACTCAGACAGTAGTAATTCTTTTTGTAGAAAACATTCATAGATGGATGGAAATATTACCAGTTTCAGTTCTTGCATCATAATTAAATCAAATACAGCCAAATATATAAAAATATATAAATTTTAAATAGTTTATTACATAAGGTACATTATAATTTCTGTTCAATAAAAGCACATTTTAAAAATGAGACAAAGTAGAAAAATAATATGTATCCTTAAGTTTATGAAGAATTATTATCATATAGAAGAAGGGTTATAATGAAGAAGAAAGAACTGATTTCTTCCACAGATCAGTAACAACAAAAAAGGGAGGAGACATCTAATAGTTGGTTTGTAGCTTCTGGATTTCTTTTTTTATTTATTCCTCAAAATCAGCCAATTTTTTCTGAAGAACTTTTTACAGAAAATTTTAGGGTTATATTTTTAAAAGCATATAATGTGAAAATAGCAGCTATGAGCTAAAAGAAATTCATGTCATTCTTTCATAAGTGAAATATCCACATCTCCCACCACATCCCAAGACACAGTGGATGGAGGACATTGGATTGTTTGCCCAAGTTGGTTACCATTGCTTTTTTCCCCTCAAATTGGCACCTAAAGCCTATGAGAAAATTGCCGAGCCATATGATTCATATTGAATTTCAGGATAAAAAAGACTTATATTGTTATGAAGAGAAGAGTTAAGTTCAACAATTTACATAGCATTTCCACATTTGCTCTCTCCGTAGTCGTGTGAGACAGATTGTCATCTTCTGGAATCACAACTGTGTTAGCCTCCAAATCACAATTGTGTCAACAGATTAGATATAGAATTGGGACTACAATTTAATTCATCAAAATACCAGTAACATGTCTTTTCACTTACACATGTAAGAATTGTATAAATGTATTTATATGCTCTCTTTAGTATGTTTATAAATTAAATTTTACCATATACAAAAGAAACAGAAGAAACAAAATTGCAAATGAAGCAGTTGTAGAAACAATAAGGTTTAAACTTATTTGCAATATAATTGCTACCTGATATTTCAAACTGGCTTTCCAGCTTATTTGAACAATGGTGTTCTGAATTGTTGCCTAAATTGCTTTTGTGATCCTGACTCCATTTTTTTTTACAAAGTCTGTAATTTTTATGAGCATATGATGGTTGTCAAATGATTATTTCTTTCAGGTGTATGAAATATTATTGAAGTTGAAGATTACTGAGTTCAATAGTGGGTCAATTTGTTGAGTGTTACAATTTCATCATTGCAGATACTAATTCTAAAACAAAGTCCATGCACAATGGCTCAAGCCTGTAGTCTCAGTTACTCAGAAAGGTGAGGCAGGAGCCAAGAGTTTGAGATTGCAGTGATGAGAAACCATGATGATGCCTCTGTACTCTAGCTTGGACAACAGAGTGAAACCCTGTCTCAAAACAACAACAAAAAATAGACACTGCCAATGTGTCATTGATAAATTAAGTAGAAGATTGCTTTGGAATGAATATGATAACTTCCTTAATATAGTATTTCAGTACTAATTGCTGTGTGCATGTCATGTTAAGAGGAAAAACATTCTAATAAAGTTTATTAAATGTCAGTACAATGTTTATATCAGCTGAACATAATAAATAGTTAATTTGGCTAATTAAATGGTTAATTTTGCTTAAAAATCAAAGGTGGTTACCTTAGATGTAATATGAATAATGTTTTAAAGTTTAAAGTTTATTTCTGCCAAGGTGACATTTAACTAGTTCACCCAGAAGTTAATATACAGAAAAATGTATTTCTGAGTGGTTTGTAAATAATACATGAAGACTTATATAGAAAGAAATGTGATGTTGAAATCATAACAAAGAAAATAATTACCTACTGTGGTATTCTAAGAATTTATTCTAGAAACTAGAAATACAGACCTGTCTCAGAATATGCTTTAAAGAATTCCTTACTCTTTTCTAGCTCTCTTTTCTTATACCCCCCTATTTCTTCCAAGAAGACTAAGGAGATCACATTATCTATAACAAATACATAGGTAGATAATATTATTACTACTGCTTTTCAGTTAAAGAATGTAAATATACAAAGATGAAATCATTAACTACTTGCCATATTTTGAGTAAATCTTGGTGTCACATATTGAAAACTGACAAAGTAATTATAAAGATTGACCAGTTCTTGGTTTTTAAAAGAATAAAATATTATGATAAACATCATAAACTGTTGGAAATTGACATAAAAGTGTTCTGTGCCTGGAATGCTCTAACATTAAAAATTAGGTTTACTCTAAGAAAGAGTAAGATGGCCCTGAGAATTTTGTATGTTATAAACTACTTTGAACATGTGAGAAAAGAAACAGAAATTCCCAAGAGTAAATACAATCACCTTTTAATAAAGCACGCACACTGGCACACAAATACCAGGTTTTGATGTTTACAAAAAGATAGAAAATGCTGGAAAGAAAAAAAGAATAGAGAGTGGAATGACAGCTATGTAAGAAAAAAATGAATCAAAATTGAAGAGGTAGGTTAGTGTTTTGATTTATTTAAAAGAAAAAAATCAAATTCTGTTTGAAAGTGCCAGATAACACAGAGGAAATTTGAGATGGATCAATACAGCATCACCAGACTTTACTGCTGCAGTAATAACAATATTCTAATAGGACACTTAAAATGCCATTGAAGTTGTGACTCTGTCTCTAGTTTATATTGTCAATTCATGCTTCTTCTATATAACTGGGGAGTTTGAATTTAACTTGAAACAATTTACTTGAGTATAATTTGAGATAATGAATACAATAAGGAAAATGCCCATTTTTGCATATACCAGAAAGACAAGATCAAGTT
>CAUYRH010118984.1:0-38269 GCA_963574655.1 Perodicticus potto
ATGTTTAATTTAGATTAACTATATATGTATCCAGCAGCATCTGTGCTGAACAAAGAATTTTCATGGCAGCTTCTGCTGTTTCATCATTGTTCGTTCCTTTTTCTATTTCTATACTTTTATCTGATCAGTGTGTATAAAAACACCCAATAAATGTGGGTTGTCACTGAGTGCCTGAGTGAGCACCAGTCTCCCTTTCATCAATCATTCTGTGTGCAATATTTTCCTCTGTATCCCTGATCAGTTAAGTTCTGCAGTTGACTACAGAATAGTCAAGACATTACTCAGAAATAAAAGCAAAGCAGGAGGAATTATGCTATGAGACCTCAGACTATACTGTAAATCAAAGTGATAAAAACAGCATTGTACTGCTTGAAAACAGAGAGGTAGATGTATGGAACAGAATAGAGAACCAAAAGATGAATCCAGCTACTTAATGTTATTTGATCTTTGACAACCCAATTAAAAACATTCAGTGGGGAAAAGATTCCCTATTTAACAAATGGTGCTGGGTAAACTGGCTGGCGACCTGTAGAAGACTGACACTAGATCCACACCTCTCACCATTAACTAAGATAGACTCTCACTGTATTAAAGATTTAAACTTAAGACATGAAACTGTAAAAATACTAGAAGAAAGTGCAAGGTAAACTCTTGAAAAAATCGGCCTGGGCAAATATTTCATGAGGAGGACCCCTGGGCAACTGAAGCAACATCAAAAATACACTACTGGACTTGATCAAACTAAAATGCTTCTGCACAGCCAAGAGCACAGTAAGTAAAGCAAGCAGACAGCCCTCAGAACGGGAAAAGATATTTGCAGGTTATGCTTCTGACAAAGGTTTAATAGTCGGAATTTACACAGAAATCAAACATATTAGCAAGAAAAGAACAAGTGATCCCATCTCAGGGTGGGCAAGGGACTTGAAGAGAAAATTCTCTGAAGACAGGCACATAGCCTACAGACACATGAAAAAATGATCATCATCCTTAATCATCAAAAAAATGCAAATCAAAACTACTTTGAGATATCATCTAACTCCAGTAAGATTAGCCCACATCACAAAATCCCCAAACCAGAGATTTTGCGTGTGGATGTGGAGAAAAGGGAACACTTCGACATTGCTGGTGGGAATGAAAACTAATATGTTCCTTTTTAAAAAATGTTTGGAGAACCACATAGAGATCTAAAAATAGACCTTCCATTCGATGCTACAATTCCTCTACTAGGTATATATCCAGAAGACCAAAAATCACATTATAACAAAGATATAGGTACCAGAATGTTTATTGTAGCCCAATTCATAATTGGTAAGTCATGGAAGAGGCCCAAGTGCCCATCAACCCATGAATGGATCAATAAATTGTGGTATATGTACACCATGGAATATCATGCAGCCTTAAAGAAAGATGGAGACTTTGCCTCTTATATGTTTACATGGATGGAGCTGGAACATATTCTTCTTAGCGAAGTATCTCAAGAATGGAAGAAAAAGTATCCAATGTACTTAGTCTTACTATGAAATCAAGTTATAGATTTCTTATGAAAGCTATAACCCAATTATAACTCAAGAAGAAGGGGAAATGGGAGAGGGAGGGGAGGGGAGACGGGAGGATGAGTGGAGGGAAAGGGAGGGGAGAGGGGGAAGAGAGACGGGAGGATGGGTGGAGGGAAATGGTGTTTCTTACAAGGGTACATGTGAAATTTACTAGGTGTAGAATAAAAATGTCTTAACACAATAACTAAGAAAATGCTGTGAAGGCTATGTTAACCAATTTGATGAAAACATTTCAAATTGTATATAAAACCAGAACATTCTACCCCATGATTGCATTAATGTACACAGCAATGATTTAATTAAAAATAAAAAGTTATCAGTGGAAAAAAAAAATTCTGGGTCAGTTTACTTTGGAGGTAGAGCATCGTGCTGGTCATTGTGGAGGATGAGTCTGAGAATATCCTGGAGAGCTGGTTTAGTTATGGCAAATTTCTTCAACATGTCTATGTTATTAAAGTATTTGATTTCTCCATCACAAATGAAACTCAGTTTAGCTGGATACAGGATCCTGGGCTGGAAGTTGTTTTGTTTTAGGAGACTAAAGGTCGATGATCATCTTCTGACTTGAAATGTTTCGGCTGAGAGATCTGTAGTCATTCTGATATTTCTCCCTTTGTAGATGATGCTTTTCTTACATTTGGCTGCTTGCAGAATTTTCTCCTTTGTCTTAACTTTGGCAAAGTTAATCACAATGTGTCTAGGAGATGCTTTATTTGGATTGAGTCTTGCTGGGATTCTGAAACTGTCTGCTATCTGAAGTTCTGTATCTCTTGCAATGCTGGGGAAATTCTCCAAAATCTGTTGGAGTAGAGCATCTGTACCTTTAGGACCATCCTCTTCTTCAGGAATTCCTATAAGATGAATGTTTGATCTTTTGGGGTGATCCCACAACTCTCTCAGGGCATGATCAGTTTTTACTCTTCATTTGCCTGCCTCTTTCTGTGTTTGGGAGCGTTCAAATGCTTTGTCTTCAGTTTCAGAGATTCTTTTTTCTGCCTACTCAACTCTATTACTGAGGGATTCTACTGTGTTTTGGAGCTCCTCAAGAAACTTTTTCATTTCCTTGAGCTCTGCTCTCTCTTTTCTCATTATGTACATAGGTTTGATGACTGGGCTTTGAATTCATTAATTTCTTGAGACAACTTTAGAACTACTCTTTGGAATTCAATTTCTATCTTTTCTTCCATTCTATTTATCTTATTTGCAATCCATTTTCTGAATTCGATTTCTGACATTGCTGCCATTCGTCTATGCATGGCATCTTTAGTTGTATCTCCTTTGTCATTTCTTGAGGGGGTTGATCTACTCTCGTTATTCATGTTGCCAGAGTTCTTCTGTTGGGTCCACACCATGTTTATTTTCCACTGTTCAGGTATTAGAACTGGTAGGGTGAGATTGAATTGGGGTTCCCAGGTAGTAGAGATAGCCCCTTACCAAATCTCTAGGCATTATAACTGTGGCTTATCTCTGAAAGGCCCCTTTCTGAATTTTGGCTGGAGACTCCGAGGACCTACTTGGTGAGACAGCACAAGCTAGTTCTGTTTTCATGTTAGCCAACCTCTATCCTATTCTAAGAAAACACAGTATTAGTTTTAAATCTTGACTGTGAAGAGAAACAAACGGCTGGGGCACCTAACCCTCACCCTTTAGTTCTTTTCTACCACAGAACTTCCAAGGTCAACCTCAGAATGTCCCTGAGTGGACAGCCCCAGACAGGGGTTCTGACCAAATTGTCTCAGGCAGTGCAAACCCTGCCCAACAGAGAGAGATTCAAGGGTCTCCAACAGCACAGTTGGAGCCAGGGATTCACACTCCCTCCCACTAGACTCAGTCCACACTGCTGTCCACTTCTCTGTTCACAGGCCCATCTAGAGCCAGGGGCCATGAGCCCAACAATCTCAGTCCATACCCAGCTAGCCTCTGCTTGCCAGACCAGTTGGAGTCAGGGGACCATGCCTCCAACTGCCAGGCTCAGTCCACTACTAGTAAGCCTCTGTTCACAGACTCTATTGGAGTCAGGGCAACAGGCCCACCCTCCGGTCTCAATCCACACACAGCTAGCCTCTGCTTGCCAGACCTGTTGGAGTTAGGGGACCATGCCCCCACTGCCAGCCTCAGTCTCCTCAGCCTCAAGCCTCTGTTTGCAGGCTCTGTTAGAGTTAGGTCACTGCATTCTGCCTGCAGGTCTCAGTCCTCACTCGGTAAGGCTCTGCTCACCAGCCCCATGGAGACAGTGGACCATGCCCTAGCCCTCAGGTCTTGGTTCACACTCAGCTTGCTGAACTTCTTTCTTGGCTCAGCTCCCCATCTTTGGCTTCATAGAGTCTGATTACTTCCAGTTTTTCTTCCTCTGCTCAGGAGCCTCTGCGAAGGTTGCTACCAGTCAGCCATCTTCCCAGAATTGGGGACTAAAGATTTAAATGTGGTTGAGTATAGTGACTCATGCATGTAATCTCAGCAGTTTCGGGAGAGGCAGGAGAATTGCTTGAGGCAAGTTTGAGACCAGCGTTGGCAACATAATAAGACTCCATCTCATTTAATCATTTCTAAATCTTGCCGAGGTGAGTATGTGCAAAGGCAGAGAAGGCTCTTCAGCCAGGTTCCTCCTGGACAAGGCAAGGCCTGTTGTCTAGGCAGAAGCTAAGAGGGTACTCCTGGTCAGGGCAGGGCCAGGCAAGAGTTGAGCAGAGAGCAGGAAATCCAGGGCATAGGCATACATTCAAGATGGTGCCTCTTACTCTGTGTTGGTGCTAAATTGTTTTCCAGAAACCCTGTGGTGGATTATTTACTCCCACACATCTGGAAACCTGTCCCCCATGGAGTCTAGACTCTCGGGCATTTTCTTGAGAAGTGTGGACAGGGCATTGGCAGTTGCTGGTCTGTGCTGGTCAGTGTTGATTCTGTAGCACCGGAGTTGGTTTGCATGAAATTTGAGTGGGCAGTGCAGAGTTCCCATACACAGTACTAGGGTACGTTTGTTACGATTAATGAACCAGTACTGACACATCATCTTTAATAAAGTCACTGGTTTATTCAGATGTCCTTTGTTTCTGCCCCCAGGCCCCAAGGCACAGCTCCTTGCCATGGCTCTGTAGGCTCCCATTGGCCATGACAGCATCTCATACTTACCTTGTTTCTGATGACATCGATGGTTTTGAGGAACACTGATAAAGCATTTTGGAGGATGCTCTTCTTGCCTGATGGTTTTCTCATGATGAGATTGGGGTTATGGGTTTCTGGAAGGAAGATCACAGTGGTAAAATACTATTTCCCTTACCTCACATGGAAGGTACATGCTATCCCGCTGATCACTGTTCACACTGGCCTTGATTGCCTTACTGGCATAAGTGCTGGTCAGATTTCCTCACCTTAAACTGACTGTTTAACTCTCCATCTCCCTACTGCACTCTTTGGAAAGAAGTTACTATGTGCAATTTACACTAAAGAAGCAGGGAATTTAATTCATAAATAATGTAAAATTCTGTACAGGAGATTTGTCTCTTAGTCCTGTTTATTAATTCTCCATTCATTTGCTAATAGCAGTTTGGATGCATGGATATTTGCTTTATATGTTGGGTAATAATTCATCTCTAATTTTATTTTGCTGCTCACATTGTTCCAGTTTTGTTCCCTGGAGCTCTTTCAGTTGGCTCCTGTGACCTTTTGACTGCCATTGCTGTAGGGATTTTTTGGTTTTGCTTCCTTATGTTATGGAGCTATAAAATGCCTGTGTACTTCTTCTCAGTCCTGACTCTGAGCTCAGTTTTTAATGAGTGAACTTCTAACTCGCTCCTGACAGCCAGCCCCCCCCTTTGTTCTTGTTCTGGAAACACGATGTTGCCTTCGTCCGTCCCATTCCTGTGTCCACCAGCTGACCACTGACAGGTTTCCTTGATGTTCACCACAGTTCTGCATCAGTCCTTCCAGGTGGGCCCCACCCTGGTCTCTGTTCCTTTCGCAGCCCCTCAGGCTCACCCAACCCAGCCTGGGACCCCCACCTCCAGCAGAGTCTCTTGAGGGGCAGGTCCTTCACCACCAGATCCTCTCAACCTTATTTCTCCCTATGGGGTCTCATTTTACCATCTCGAGAAGGAAACTCTGAGACCTCCTGAGACAGCTTTTTCCATAGCATATTCACACCATGGTCTATAAAAATAGAACTCTAAAGTGAAACCATGTGATCTCCATCTCTTTTAGATTCATAATTTATATTAACATATTTCAGACATGTCCTTAGAAAATACACCAGTTTTGCTCTATGAATCTGACCGTGGGATTCTTGTTGCCATTGTTGCTTTAGCACATCCCGTGTTCCAGAGTCTGCTTTGGGAAATGTTGCCCATATCCCCGAGAGGCAGCATAGCACAGTTGGTAAATACTTTGACAGGGAGACATGATGTTTTTTATTAGACGTATGACCTTGGGTAAGTTACTTAGTCTCATCTTCATCTGCAGAATCAGGCTGATCTTAGTACATTGTCTAATTAAGATGAAATGTACCTGTATTTAAAGCAAGGCACTTATAGTAGGAATAGTATAACAACTCAATAAGTGACATTTGTTATTATTGTTATTTTTCTTTCTTATGTATGTCTGGGGCACTTCCAGTTCTGTAGTCTACAATGTCTTCAAAGTACTCTTTCTTAGCCATAACTAATACCCTAAGACTCACCATCCTGTGCAAACTTTTAAATAATTTCTCCATAATTTATGATCTTACATTTGTTAATATTAAAGCCCCTTTGTCCTATTTTTGCTTACTCCTGCAACCTCAGAAGGTTTGCCCGTACTTTTTTAGTCACTTAAATAGTGCCTCAATTAAAATAAAATCTCCACGAGGGTTGGAAAAAAGATCAGATTGTACCTCTCGCACAAAACAGATGGGAAATGATTCAGTACAAGACAGTCTCTAGAGGTACAAATAGTGTCCTTTCTTTTAGGAGAAAGAATGACTTCTTGTTTTGTGACTATGCCAAAGTCTTGGGTAAAATTAAGTTACTGCTTATTTATTTCCTTTTTCCTATATTATCTTCAACTGTCTGATGACACTGCACATTCCAAGTACAGCCTCCTTGCTCCACCTGAAGGTGTAGCCCAAAAAGAATAATCACAATAAATAAACCCAAAGCAATAAATTTTCAGAAATCTAATTTATTCTTAATTATGAAGTAACATATCAATATATTATCTCACAGATAAAGCTGAAGTCATCATTGACTATCATCCCTACCTTGGGGTGCTTCAAAGTGAGCATTTACACAGTTACATGCACACCCACGCACAAGCACACATACGTGCATCATGACATCGTCTTGTGTTTGCTTTTGCATAAATTATATGCCTATTCATTTTTCAGTTATAGTCTTTGTTTAAAAACATCATTCATATTGATTCAAGTGATTCACATATTACTGATTATCACTCATAGCTTTAACCCCATGTAGTAAAAACAAGTCCTTGTAATTAATACCATTAATATCTGTGGCAATCTCTTCTGGTTGGATTGCCTAGGTCAGTGGTTCCCAAAACTTGCTACATATTAGATACCCCAGGAAGCCTTTCAAAATCTTGATGCCCTGGACTCACCCTTGGCCAATGAAACCAGAATTTTGGGAAAGAAGGACACATCCAGGCACCTGCAGTTTTAAAAGATGGTCAGGTGATTCCAACATGCAGACAAGTTTGAAAATCAGAGACCTAGGAAGCAACTGGATCTTGTTCCTTCAAGCCTGATTCCCAGAGATTTCTCATTCAAATCTACATATAAAGAGAGATTTGTCATTCCTTGGGCTCTGCAGGGATGAAGCTTCGTGTGCCCAGGAAAATCCGGGGAATCTGCTCTTCATTCCCACCATCAGGAAGAAAATCTAGAAAATACTACAGTAGTTGCTGTTGTGATCTCTCCTCTGACATTCTAGAGTTATTGTAACAGGTTCCTTCTGAGCTGTCTATAAAACCTTATGGAACAATGGGATCCCTGTGGAGGCTTTAGTTTTTTTTTTTAATTAAAAAATTTACTTTTAAAATTTATTTATTATAAGAGATTCGTTTTCCATAACTCTGGGAAAAGTGCTGGGTTAGTGACAATACCAAGGATCAAAAGTAGCACTAAAGTATGGAATTGCAGGGGCCCAGCTCACCTATGGAATAAAGAGCTAAGGCTTTATGACATTATAGGAAGCAGAATGCAAAAAGCAAAACCCAGGGCTTACATTTAGGCAGACTCATATTCAAATACTGGTTCCACATTTAATCTACAACCTTGACCAGATTGCTTCATCATTTCGAGGTTGTTTCCTCATCTATAAAATGAACATAATATTGCCCACCTCATATATGCATTCTGATGATTGCTGGAGTTTTAGTATAAAGCACTACGTTGGTGGCACATATGTAGTCGTAGGCATTCAGCAAATGTTATCTGGTATTCCATGTCAAAGACTTAATATAATGCAGTATCCAACTGTTCAGTGGTATAAACAGAATTTGAATATGATTCCCCCATTTGTACTCCACAACTTCAAAGGAGGTGAAATGATCCATGGGGATAGGGGATAGATACCTTTTTTAAAAGAAGAAGTTAGCAGAAGGGATTATGTAGAGGTGAAACATTTGTAGTACTGTCAGTCCTCACTTTGGTTCTGATATGTCCAAGTTTAAGTTTACCACAGTGTGGTGAAATAGCACCAGACCTCGATAGCAAACCTAAACACAGTTTAGATTTCAGTTACCGTGGTATATTAACTGTGAGAAACTGCATAAGTATCAATAAAAAACTGGGTAACCAATTACAAACATTGCTGTGCATTTTTCAATGCACAAATCCCTGCATAAAGAAAAGATGTGCAACGTGATAATGACTAATCACGTGACATCTAAGTGTGTACTGTGCCTCTGTTGTTAAGTGCCTGTAGTTGTGTTACTTCCTTGTCTTCTAGTGATAAACTCACGTAATATTTTATACAAATAGAGATTCAAAAGAAAGAATTGATCAACAAAAATAAAAGCGAAGCAAGCAAACAAAAAGAGAGAATCCTGGAAGTGATTTCTAATTGAATATAAATAGTAGAAACCCCTGAGTGTGAGAGGATCTAGTTATGCAGCCAGAGAACCGTGGGAAAGTAAAATTATCGACATAAATAAAGAAAACTAAGATGAATGAAGATGCCCCAGCGGACATGATACTTACAACATTGAAAGTCCAAAAAGGAAAGTGTTGGAAGCTGATGCCAACTTAGAAAGGAAAATGACAGTTTACCAAGGTGTAGAAAAAATACTTGCTTCATATCGTAAGTTGTATGATAAGAAGCGAAGCACTGTTTACACAACTCTTCATAAATTTTTTACAAAGAAATACAGCACTATAATTCTCAATGTTTCTAATATCTTAAATTACCATCTACTAAATCAATATTAGTTTTATTAATTTTTCATTCCATATACATTTATAGTTGCTAGTACAGGAGTTTTTAACATTTTGAAAAAAATCCTTAAATATCACAAAACAAACATAATCTTTCTCATTGATAGTTAAGATTGTTTAGCATGGTTTCATTGCTGGCATTTTTTACTTACTTTTTTTTTTTTTTGAGACAGGGCTCTTGCTGTGTTGTTCAGGCTGGTCTCAGGCTCCTGGTGTCAAACAATCCTCCCACTTTGGCTTCCTGAATAGCTTGACTGCAGACATCAGTCCCCATGCCTGGCCGCATGGTCATTTTTATGGTCCTGTACTACCGTGCAAATCGAGGACTAACTATAGCAAACAGCTGCACATTCAAGTTGTTTGAAGGAGGATGTGTAGTTGAGTGAGAATAAAAGCAGTGTGTGGAAAGCTTGGTTCCCCCCTCTGTTACTTCTGGGGAAAGCAATATGAACACCTGTGCCGCTCCAAAAGCCACATGTGAGAGGAACCCATGGAAAACTATTTAGAATCTTTCGAAAGCTTAATCCTTTCCTAAGAATTTCTTTAAAGTCTGTGCCGTGAACTGTTACATCTGCTTCTGCAGATTCTTAGCTTCTAGAGTTGCAGGCAGAATTTAGTTGCATGATACCTGGTACATAGGAAGTATTCAGTGCTTACCATTATTATCATGAATCTTTTTGTTTGACTATGAGATGACCGACTGCCCCAGTTTGCTTAGGACTCAAGAGTTTTAGCATGAAAAATCCCACATTTTCTGTGCTAAAACTGAACAGACCCAGGCAAATCAAGGTGGGTGATCACACTATTTGACTCTAACTGTGGACCGGACAAAATATTAAAGATATTGCAAGAATATATATATTTTTGAGACCAAGTCTCATTTTGATACCCTCAGTAGAGTGCTGTCATGTCATAGCTCACAGCAACCTCAAACTCTTGGGCACAAGTAACCCTACTGCCTTGGTCTATCCAAGTAGCTGGGCCTATAGGCACCCACTACAATGGCTGGCTATTTTTAGAGATGGGGGTCTTGCTCTGGCTCAGGCTGGTCTTGAACTCCTGATCTCAAGCAATCCACCTGCCTCAGCCTCCCAGAGTGCTGACATTACAGATGTAAGCCATCGCACCTGGCCTTATATTGCAAAAAATGTTGGGTGGTCAACTCACAGGGGTTTTACTGTTTTTGCAAGAGAGAGAATTCTCTATGCATAGTTTCTGGGTTAGAACTTTAGGGACAGAAGAGATTTTGTGGCCTGTGCTTCAACCTAACACAGGCTAGCATGTAGTCCATCCCAAACAGACTTGGTTATTGTAGCCTGTCGAGGAAGAATATAGATGGGGAATTCTGGTGATAAGTATCATGCACTCTGGTAGAGGCTGAGAGAAGTACTAGGCAAATGAGACTTGTTTCCTGCCCTCTAGAAGCTTACATTCTAGAAAGGGAGACCACCAGTTATGTGTACCATAAATTATCAAGAAAGCACCAATTCAGATGCACGGTGCTTTAAACCTCATTTCATCCCATTTAATCTTCATGCTACCCCTAACAAGGTATTATTATTCATTTACAGATGAGAAACCTGAGATTCTGAGAGATTGACTTGTGTCAAGTCACAATGCTGGTAGCTAGTACAATTGATCTTAGGATGTAGGTCTGCAGTAGCTGAGAGCATGAGCTCTAAAGTCAGGCAAATCTGTGTTTGAATCCTGACCCTCCCACTATCTTGTTAATGTGACAAGTGTCAGTGACCTGTGTTTCCTCCCCTGTAAAATGAGATGAATAGTAACACACACTTTTGAGAGTTGTGAAGATTAAATGAGAAATGGATCCTAGTACATGCTTGCTGTATGGTAAATCTGTTCCCCAACCTTTTAGGCACCAGGCACCAGTTTCGTGGGAGACAATTTTGCTGTGAACCGGGGGTGGGGACAAATTAGATTTTCCTAAGGCGCACAAAACCTTGATGCCTTGCATGCATGATTTACATGGGGTTTGTGCTCCCGTGAATCTAACACTGCTATAATGTGACAGGAGGTGGTGCTCAGGTGGTGACGCCAGTGACAGGAGTGGATGTAAACACAGATAAAGCTTTGCTGGCTCACCTGCTGCTCACTTCCCGCCATGCAGCTGGTTCCCAACAGGCCACCAACTGGTACTCGTCTGAGGCCCAGGGGTTAGGGACTGCAGTGATAAAGGCTCAATGAATACTTATCATCATCACCATCATACCAAAACGCAGGTAGCTCCCCTCTACTGGGTGGCCTCTTTCAGTATCAATCTTTGAGAAGAGGCATCAGTGGAACAGACGGGGAGTGCAGAGGTGGAGTGGCCTTTCCGTCTGTGACGAGGAGTAAAGGCCTCTTGAATGCTGGAACTTCATCTTCATGAAAGGACAGAATGTCAACAGGTTGAGTTGGGGCAGGGAGAATATTCCAGGCAGAGGGGAAGTTTTCAGCTGAGGCAGAGAATGAGGAAAGCATAATAGGTTTGGGGAAGGATAGTTACTATTGGTCAGAGTGTAGGTTTTTTGTAAGGACAGAAAAATCCTTGCAATTCAGATGATGTTTCTAGGAAGCTTTATGTGAACCTTTGCTTCACAGGTGCTGCTCTGGCAGACTTTTCTCTTCTGGGTTCTCAACTAAACTAGATCAAGAACTGCCTCACCTGTAATCCTAGCACTCTGAGAGGCTGAGGTGGGTGGATCACTTCGACTCAGAAGTTCGAGACCAGCCTGAGCAAAGCAAGACCCCCATCTCTAAAAATAGCCAGGCATTGTGGCGGGTGCCTATAGTCCCAGATACTTGGGAGCCTGGGAGGCTGAGACAAGAGGATCGCTTGAGCCCAAGAGGAGGCTGCTGTGATGCCACGGTACTCTACTCAGGGTGACAAATGAGATCTGTCTAAAAAAAACCTGCCTCACCTGGGCTTGCTACTTCCTAGAGCAAACCTTCTCGGCTCTGTGAATTGCTCTCCCGTCTGTGCCATGTGCTGGAACCATGATGCTGGACAGTATTGTGTTCTAACCCTTCCAGAGTGTTCTCAGACACGTTCCCTAAGTCACAGTGGATGGGCCAGATTGGGGGTGGGGCTGCAAGAGAGGCACAGAGATTAGAATGTCTGGAGGAAGACAAGAAAGACTGCTTGTTTGCCGAGACAGACCTGTTTCAGGTTTCTTGACGTTTTCTAGAGGATTAAAGGAAATCAGAATAAAACATCCTGGAGCATGTGTTGGAGGCCTACCCACCTCAGGAGGTCTGTTTCTAAAAAGACACCAGCCCTCAGAGGTCATAGAAAATTTAGAAGGACGTGCCTTTATTTTTTCTAGCAGTGGGAGTGACATGGGAGAAAATATCTGGCAAACACAGCAGGGAAGAAAACAGAGACAGTGTTAGGGCATCGAGAAAAACAGCAGTGATTTCCAGGAACTTAGGCAGAAAGCAGTGGCTGGGCATGGAGGGTGCTATGGGCCGAAACTCGTACACTGATGTCCCCGTCATGGGACCTTAGAATGTGACTGCATTTGAAGATAGACTCTTGACAGAGGTAATTACGGTCATCAGGGTGGGTCCCCATCGAATAGAACTGCTGTCTTTGTAAAGAGGAGGAAATCTGGGCAGAGACAAGTGCAGAGGGAGGCCCACAGAGAGAAGACGGCCACCTACAAGACGGACAGAGGCCTCCAAAGAGAGCCTTGTTGACATCTTAATCGCAAACTTTCAGTCTCCAGAATTGTGAGAAAAATTCATTTCTGTTGCTTAAGCCATGGTACTTTGTGACGAGGCAGGCTTAGCAAACCAACACGGAGGATGAGTGAGGATTGTTGCCTCAGCTTCTGAAGCTTTGGGGGTATTTCCTTTGCCTGTTCTTTCTCATCTGTCTGTCACCTGTGCCCCAAAGCCACCTACTTCCAGGACAGCTTGATTGAATGTTTTAAGGACGAAGAAGGAGCAGATGGGACAGGTTGTTCCATCATGAGTCAGGCAGCAGGCAGCTTCGTCCTCAGCCCTCAGCCTTCAGCCTTCTGTCCTTTTTAGGTCTTCCCCCTCAACCTTTTCTTCTGAAGTCAGGATCTTGGCGCCTCTCTAGTCCCCTCTGAAGTCTAAGTGGTTTTTTTATTTTTATTTTTTTTGTTTTGCTATTTTGGTATAAATGCTTTCTCAGGCCCAGTTTTCCAAATTGTGTTTACCCAGTTCGTGACTCACTGCAAGTTCTTCAGGTCTGACCCTCCTTGGCCCCTCTGTTGACGTGTGGTCAGGATCTTGCCACACAGGCCCCAGCAGCTCACCACCGCCATGTGCCTGTTTGAGGGCTGGCAGGCATCCTGCCACAGAGAGGCTTTGGGACCCTGAGGCCTGGTCTAATCCTAAGGCCAAAACTTGGCAAACATTCCACTCATTTGTTGCTTCTCCAGTGGTGCCGGCCCAGTCTTGAGCTGCCCAGTCCACCCGCAAGGCGAGGCCGCCTCTGTGGCCCTTGGCTTCCTGTGACCCCACCCCTTCCTCAAGCGTCTACAGCTTGGGACAGCGCTGGCTGGACTCTCAGCCCCTCCTGCGGCAGCAGCTGATGCCAGGGCCAGGGAGCAAAATTCACCTCGGCATCGCTGCTCTGGCTCGAGTCTTCTTTTCACCTTCTGGGAAAGAATCTGGCCTCTCCGGAAGTAAGGTGTTTCCATTAAAAACTAGCTTGGATGTCGTCCTTCTGCCTTGGATGGTATGATTTTCTTGGAGAAAGTTCTGCCTAGCGTCCCACGTCGTTTCTGCTTCAGCTCCAGACGCCCTCCCGAGGCCAGGGCCAGGGCCGGTTCCCCACGCTCCTCCACTGCGGGTGGGACACGCGAGGACAGGCCGTGCTGCCCGCCGGCCTCGGCCCCCTCTGGCCGCCGTGATCAAGGGCTCCCCGGCTCACGTCTGAGCCCCAGCTGGCCCTTCCGCCTTGAACTTCCTGGGCCGGAAGCAGGGCCGGAGCCCGAGTGGGCTTGACTTCTCACAGGAAGCCTCTAGTTTTGCCCCAAGTCAACCACAAAATAGGAGTCAATAGCTTTTCGCGTCCCCACAGTGGCACCTGCCTCATGAAGCACGTCGAGGAAGGGACCCTGCGCGGCGCATTTGCTGCAGGGGAGGAGCGGGCTTACGTCACACGGGGCGGGGCAAACAACTCATCAAACTCTGTCACCCGCTCTGGTTTGTCACACCTCCTGCCGGGGAATTCCCTTTTCAGCTCTCAGCTGCTTGGTCTCCACTGCTCCAACCCCCCTTCCTCTCGGAACCCTCTTTTCACGCGTGTGTTCTGCAGTTGTTTGTGTAGTTTTCCATCCATATTGATAAGGTCGAATTAATGGTATGCTGTTCAAATTCGTGGCCTTTCTAGCTTTGGGTCTACTGGTTTTATCCAAAAGTCTTAAAATCCCCAACCGTGTGGATGGATCTCCCTTTTCTCTGTCAAATCATTTTTTTCATGTATTTTGATGGTCTGTGATTAAGTGCACACGTGTTTAGAATGTTGGGTCTTCTTGGTGAATGGATCTTTTATCATGATGAAATGTTTTTCTTCGTTGGAGGTTGCTGTGAGCTGTGATGCCACAGCACTCTACCCAGGGCAACAGCTTGAGGCTCTGTCTCAAAAAAAAGGGGGGGGGGGGGAAGAAAAGAAATGTCTTTCTTCATTTCTGGAAACACTCTTTGCTCTGAAGTCTACTTTGTCTGATATTAATATAGCAAACCAGGGTGTTGCCCATAGCTCAGTGGGTAGGGCGCCAATCACATACACCAAGGCTGGAGGGTTTGAACCTGGCCCGGGCCTCCTAAAACAACAATGACAACTGCAACAACAACACAAATAGCCAGGCGTTGTGGCAGGTGCCTGTAGTCCCAGGTACTTGGGAGTCTCAGGCAAGAGAATCACTTGAGCCCAAGAGTTTGAGGTTGCTGTGAGCTGTGATGGCACAGCACTCTACCCAGGGTGACAGCTTGAGACTGTCTGAAAAAAAAGAAAAATCTGTGTATAGCAAACCAGCTTTCACATGACTAGTGTTTATATTTATGCATCTTTATATTTAAATTTTATCTTGTAAGCCATGTATAGAGGGGTTCTGCCTTGTTATCCACACTATTTCTTTTACTTGAATTGTTTAATCTATTTGCATTGACTCTAATTATTGGTGTTTGGATTGAAGTCGGTCCTCTGCTATTTGTCCCCTCTGTTCTTTCTTCTCCCAAGTTCTTATTTCCTGTCTTCTTTTGAGTGAATCGACTATTTTTAAATTGTTCACTTTATTTCCTTTGTGTTTTTTTACTGTAACACTTTGTGTTATTTTTTTAGCGGTTGCCCTAGGATTTGGAATATACATCTTATGTTCGTATAGCCTACAATCAAATACTATGTTGTTTCACAATGCAAGGATCTTACAGACAGCAACTTTCATTTATCACCTTCCCCACAAAGGGCACATTCCTGCCAGGCTGATAGTGGGTGTCTGTTTAGAGTGGAGAGGTTGAGTCAATCTTATGTGTAGTTGCCCGGGGTCTGGGATCACTTGTAACTTTAGTCAGACTTAGGTCACCACTGGCTTCCAAGATCATTAAGACAAGATGAGGACTTTCCGTTCAGCAAGTCTCTGAATCTAAGCACCAATTAGACTCTATGGGTTCCTTTATGCTTTGTAGCCAAATGGTCAGCTGTTCAAATTGCAGGTGGCTTTTTTCTGTTTTATAACCTGGCTGCCAGCTTCAGGGGCTACTAGGGATTTCTCTTTGCAAATAAGCCTCATCTATCCTTTTATCTTATCCCAGCCCTCCAAGGGCTGCTGTGCCACAATGGGAAAAGGACCAGAGTATCTTAAAGGAATCTTCAGCTCTACTGGTGCACTTCAGCCTGCTGCAGACAGTGCCTTGGATTTGGTGAAGGCTCTGGGTCCTTTGGAGAGGTTTATCACCACTTGCCTGTCCTGCTTCTCCACAGGGACAATCTCTGCCAGCTCCCCAACCTGTCCCCAGACGTCTGTGTGCCGCCCACATGCATCCAGTGGAGGAAGGCTGTGGAAGGAGGTGGCAGGTAGGTGTAGACTTGCTCTGTGGCTGGGACCCTGGGATCCTGCTCTCTCCGTTAATAGTCCAGCTGATGCCGTCTTACTCCTGTCTGTAGCCCCTGCCCACTGATCCTGTCTGCATGTTTGTGTCCCCCAAATTCATATGTTGAAACCTTAGCCCCAAAGGGGTGATAGTGAGAGGTGTCTTTGGAAGGGGATTAGGTAATAGGGTGGAGCCTGTGACTGGGATGAGTGCCATTATAAAACAGGCCTGAGGGAGTTTGTCAGCCCCTTCTCATCCTTCCACTTTGTGAGGACACAGAGGTGCCGTCTGCCAGGAGCAAGCCCTCATCAGACCACAGATCTGCTGGTGCCTTGCTCTTGGACTGCCCAGCCTCGAGAACTGTGACCAACACATTTCTGTCCACACGTTACTCAGTCTAAGGAATTTTGTGAGAGGAACCCAAATGGACGAAGAAAGGTCCCAATCCCCAGGGGTGAAAGCAAACTAGGAAAGACTTAGTGCTTTTGAAAATTTAGTTCATTTAGGGTTCTTTGCAATCTCAGCTCTAAGATGAGGCTAACAAACTGTCACCTGATAGCTTTCCTGTCTTTTTCTTAGGAGAAGAGCAACCATGCTTTGCTTTTTACTACATCATAACTATTATAGAAGTAAAACTCCCTCAAATAATTCTTTATTTTTTGTATGTGACCAGTTTTTCTTTTGTGATAATTTCTAACATCTTTTCTCTATTTCCAGAACTCTGAAATTTCCAAATCATACATATCTTGATAGGGAGGGTTCTATTGCTGTTTATTGTCCTGGGTACTAGAGAGCTCCTTTTATAAGTGTTATGAAATATTCTTATATTATTGCCTGGATAATTTTCTCACCTCCCTTTTTGCTGTTCTCTTTTTCCAGAACAAATATTACTTGGATACTGGGCTTCCTTTCTATATCCTCCAGGTCTCTCAGCTTTTCTCTCCTGTGCTTATATTTTTTTATTTTTATTCTACTTTCTTGGGAGGCTTTTTTCTTTTCAACTTTATCTTCCAAACGTTTGGATTTAATTTTTTTGCTTTAATATATATGCATATTAAAATATATATGTATGTATAATTTTCAAGTGCTCTTTTAGGAAGTTCTCCATTTCTCTTCCTTTCTTTAAAAACGCATTTTTATTCTTTGTTTAATGGATACAAATTCTCTTTGAGAAGATGAATTAGAGTCATTTTCAAGTTTTCTTTTGCTTCCTGTACCTACATTGTCTGTTTCTTCTGGATTCCTCTTTGCAGTATCTGGTTATTGGTTTTAGGTCTCTATCTTTCATGTTAGCGCCCTCAAATGTCTGATGATCCTTGGTTGTGCGTTTATAGTTAAAAGTAAGGCACTAAAAAGCTGAACAAAGCCCTGGGTGTCCTCATAGGCTTTGCTGATTTGTGGGCTACAGTTAAAGGTGATTAGGTGGGACCCCGGTGCCGGCATTGCCATATGTCTTTTTAATTGAAAGTTCTATTTCTCTGGAGGAGAATTCTCTGGGAGTCAAGTAGAAGGCAGGTGTGGGTCTTCTTGTTCAGGATGCACTTGATAACCTTGACTTGAACAAGGAACACCGTGCTTGCTTTCTTTTGTCCTTATAGAAACTTCTGGTTTGGTTTCTCTGGAGAATAGATCCAGTGGGAGAACTGCCTGACTATTTAGGGTAAAGGCAGGACTCTGGGCATCTCACTGCTCTTCATGGAGGTTTTGAATCAGCCTTGATATACAGCCCTGTGCCTTACTGCACTAGTGCCAACTGGGGCTTCCGGTTGCCAAGCCTTGTGTTTATTGGCTCCTTCCCCAGCCCCCTAGAGATTTAGGTTTCTGCTTTCTTCATCCTTTCACTTTCTTCTCTTATTCACTTTCACCCTCTTCATCATTTTTTATTGAATGTCTACAAAAATAAATGTAGCAGTGGATGATAGAGAGAGGGAAGAAAGGGGTTGAAAAACTATTTAAAAAGGGGCTGAAAAGTTTTCTAAAGGAATTGACTTTTTGACTGGGTTTTGAAGAATCAGTTGTTTGACTCTTGGAAGATTAGCTGGAGTTTTTGGCCAGGCTGGGCTTGAACCTGCCTCCTCCAGTATATGGGGCCAGCGCCCTACTCCTTGAGCCACAGGAGCCATCCCTATAAGATTAGCTGGAATATTAGAATGTAGAGAAGGAAATTCTAGGTCAAAGAGACTACATGAGAAAAGGGGAGTGCTGTAATTTAAGTTAAATGGTTTCTTCACTCTAAGTCACTTACCAACTTTACCAACTGCTTTCCATAGGCAAAAATTTGGACATCTCTGGCCTGCTGTTTCTCCTCTCATATACTTTAGTCTTTTTCCATTTTGATCTTTTCTAATACCTTGATTGTGAGTTTAGTGGGGCTTAGTGGTGAAGTAGTAAAAAATGCACTTGTTTAACTCAGGATTTCTCAACCTTGATGTGATTATGGAGTGATAGTCTTTGTCGGGGGAAGGAGCTGTCCTGTGTATTACAAAGTGCTTAGCAGCCTCTAGGTCTCTACCGCCTAGATGCCAGTAGCTCCCACCTGCAGTGTAACACCAAAAATGTCCCTAAACATAGTTAAATGTCCTTTGAAGGCAGAAATCATTAGAACTTTAGAATCAGTGGTTTATCTGTCATATTTTATTGAATGTCTAGAAAAATAGATTCATCAGTGAATGATGGGAAGAGAGGAAAAGAAGGGGGCTTTGACAGGTTAATAAAGTAATTGGCATTTTGACTTGGTCTTGAGGAATGAGTATGGGTTTGACTGGTGGAAGATTGGCTGGAGTATTAGAATGTGGGTGCTGTGTTTTGTTTGGCCCCAGCAGGTCTTGTGTTGAAATTTAATCCCCAATACCAGGGAAGGAGGCCACCCAAAGGGAGGTGTTAGAGTTATGGGGCATGTCCCCCAGGGACGGCTCGGTGCCATTCTCTCAGGGTGAGTGAGTTCTCATTCTTAGTTCCCACAAGAACTTGTTAAAAAGAGCCTTGTACCTTCTCCTTCTTTCTCAGCTCTGTCCTGCCGTGTGATCTCTGCATGTGTCAGCTCTCCTTCCTCTTCCACCACGAGGGGAAGCAGCTTGCGGAACTGCAGGTGAAACCAATCTCTTTTCTCGGTAACTTACCCAGCCTCAGGTATTCCTCAGGTCAATGTTGACAGCTTTAACCCTAGCCTCAGGTATTCCTTTATGGGACACAAACAGACTAAGATAGTAGGGAAGGACATCAGGGTCAAAGAAACCACATTAGCAAATGGAAGTGAAAGGATTTAGATTAAATGGTTTTCTATAATGTCAGTGGAGAGTGCCTGGCATGGGGACAAGGCTGCATAGGGAGGAGGCAGATAAGGGAGGCCTTGAGTGCAAAGATATGGAACCTAGGTGTTGTCCAGCAGGGACATGATCACGTCTTTGGTTTTGAGTGACAACTGCTAACTTTAGAAAGTGGGTATCCCAGGTGGGATCCCAGTCACGTGTCTATGGCAATAATCAGGGATGATGAGGCCTGACTGGGGCCATGAGAGCATCTTCATTTCTGCCATCCTTAGGTAAGGGACTGAAGAAGAGCCATCAGATGAACAGTGAGTGGTTCAAGAAGCTTTCTGACATATACATTTGCATATTTAAAGAAAAACCATGTCTCAATTCAAGGAAAGTACCTCACCAATGGGAATTTCAGAGGGTGGATACCCTTACAACCACACCCATGAAACAACAGCCTGCTCTACTGATGTATTCTCAGCCCAGGGTCCAATTATAGCAATTGCCCATAACAAATGGCATTGATGCTTGAGGTTAAAAAGGGAACTAATACTTCCTAATGAGGACTGTTTGAATTTGCATTTGAAGGTGAGGTGGTCTGCAGGGAAGCTGAAATGCTCTCAGAGAGAACATCGCTGCTGCTACCTCTGACACCTCAGTTCCTAATCTTAGTAAGAGAAACAGCACAATTTGGCTTTCTGACAGCTATTGGTCTTTCTTTCAGAAAAAAAGTAATCGTAGAAACTATCTTTCAGTCATTTTGCTTTACAAGTAATGAATTCATTGAAAGCAAAGAAGGACCCAAAAGGGGAGAAATAAAGGTAGAGGTTGCTTAGAGATCTTGGGATTTGGGGGATTAAAGAGAAAATATTTATAGAGACTTCCTAGAAGTAAAAATCACAAATGAACAACTGGAACCCGTGGTTGTCTGCCCCAGAGGACAGGTGAAATGTCCCCACAGCAGTGCTACAACTTTCCCCTCCCCACTTTCATTTTCATGCTACCCCATCCTCCTTATTAGTGAAATGATGGGGAAGTTTGGGTATAACCTGAATACTTCCTGATTTGAGAAAATGAGAAAAAAGTACAGAGAGGAGATATGGTTTTGAGAGCAAAGGGAAATAGACTAAATGTGAAATCTTTGCTGACTGTATTAACTTGGGAGTGTCCATTCTGAATCTCGTTGTGCTGAAAGTTCTTAGTGATACAAGGCACCAGATTCTCACACCGGCAATTCAGTGAGTCAGGCATGGTTCGTGTGTCTCCGTGGGACACCTTCATCTTGGATTTTATTTGGCTGGCTTCCCATGGGAAGGTGTGTGTCCCACGACAGACTGCTGCTGGGTTCGAAAGTTTGTCAATTTAAAAAATAGTGACAGTGAAGTTTGAAGATTCTGGACATACAGATAATGCTAGCATTGACTTGCTGCTTGAAATGACAAAATTCTACCAGCTAGTACGTAATATGTCTTCATTTAGTTTCATATCATTTCCTATGAATTAAACAGGATAAGACCAGATATATTTTAATAAATGTTTCTCAATCCAAGCCTGTCCTCTTTCCATATAAAATAGCCAATGCAAGGGCCAGGCACAGTGGCTCATGCCTGTAATCCTAGCACTCTGGGAGGCTGAGGCAGGTGGATTACCTGAGCTCACAAGTTCGAGACCAGTCTGAGCCAAAGTGAGACCTCATCTCTGAAAATAATAGCTGGGCATTGTGGTGGGTGCCTGTAGTCCCAACTACTCGAGAGGCTGAGGCAAGAGGATTGCTTGAGCCTAAGAGTTTGAGGTTGCTGTGAGCTATGACACCACGTACTCTACTGAGGGTGACAAAGTGAGACTGTCTCTAAATAAATAAATGAATAAATAAATAAAATAAAATAACCAGTGCAATTATAAAAAACAAGTAATATTATACTATTATAGTTTTTCACCCTAGTTTGCAAAGTTCCTCTTTGCTTTCAACTTGCAAGAGGTGTTATTTTAGTGCACTATGCCATATTAATTGTATAGTGCTCAGCTGGTTATAGTTGGGTGGAGGTGTTTGATAGAGTACATCCGTAAATTGCCCATTGTGAATTGATTTTTGGTATTATAGGGGATTATGCCTACTGACATGTCTGTTTGCATTAATATTTTGCTTAATGACAAGGATGCTTCTTTCTGAAAGCTATTAATAAAAAAGTAAATCTTATATGAATCAGACTTAGGAAGAATAGAACAAATTTTGGCAAACTTTGTCATGATCAAGAATTGGTACTTTAATGTTCTCTCAGTTTCCCAGAAAGAGAGAGGGCAGTCAGTGGTTGAATAAATAAGATATAGGACGAAAATCCAAATATCTGCATGGTCTCAATCTATGATTTGCTAATCATTGCTAGACTTTAGCTGGGTCAAGGACAGTGACTTTGATTGATACATCCAGGGGAGTAATGTTGCCAGATGGCCAATTTCTTCTTTTGTTCTTTAAAAATTCTCTAAATGTTAATCATTCACCTAAATCAGGAAGCCTCTTGAACCATTTTCCTGTTCTTCTGATATAGTTAGATGCCTGATGGGAACCAGATCTTAACCTCTTACAGCCCGAAAAACTGCAGTGTGAAGGGTTGAAAGTACTTAACATCAATTTGATGGAGCCTGTGATCTGTTTTCAGTCCAGACTGGTTGGGTAGGAGCTCCTTTGTGGAACTGTTTGGCAGTCCCAGGTACCAACAATAATGACAGTGGGCATTCATGTAGTGCTTACCACGTGCCAGGCACTCTTCTAAGAGCCTTACACATGTTCGTTTATAGACTCCTCAAATGGCCCTAAGCCATGATGTCCCCATTTTATTGATGAGAAGACTGAGGCTCGGGGTTATTAAATACATTGGCTGTCAATATATAGTAGAGCCAGATTCAAAGCCAGGTTATCTGATGCCAAAGTCCATGCTCCTAACTTTGTGATTACCATTGAGATGATTTATTCAAATGAAGAGAGGGATGTGGTCAACCAAAGGGATAAACATCAATTGGACTTGTGGAATATGGAATCCCAGGGATTCCCAGAAAAAAGTGTGAAGGGGAGACAGTGATAAGATACCTTCAGCAAGGTGGTGACTCAGACTATTTGAGGGTCATTAAATATTGGAGAGGTTGAGGGCATCCCAATTACATGGTTTTTTTTTTTTTGGTCTAAAATCTGAATTTGACCACATATTTTTAAGCTGTGATTGCAGGGACTAATGGTGATCAACGTAGGGAAAGGATATGACTTATTGCTCAATTTATTCACTTATCCACAAATATTTATGGGCTGCCTACTATTCCATCTGTACCAGACAAATATACCAAGGAGAGGACACTGCAACATTCCACTGAGGGGACCGGCATCCCTGACCTTTGAGTCTGGAAACTGGCTTCATGTTGCCTCTTGGTAAGTCCCAGTAACTCAGGTGTGGCCTGCCCGTTCCTCACCTCTTTCTTGGGACTGGTGTTCCAGGGAGCACTCTCAGAAGTTCTAGGTTTGGCCACTAGCACTGCAAGTGGTGGTCCCTGCCAGAGCTGGGCAAGGCTGGAGACCTCCCTTCTCCCAGCATGCCCCTGGTGTCCAGTCCTTACCTGCACCTCAGATGGGCTTGTGGCTTATCTTTATTCGGCAACAGTATCTGACCTGATAAAGAGTTGCTTATTCCTTATTTATCCCGCATGGTGTAAACCTTCATATGTCTGACCCCAGAAATATTAATCTGTCTGAGTATGTGACCCCACTTGGCGTGGGAGTACCCATGATGCGCCCACTGCATGACTGTGCTGGCTGCTCCTAACAAGCCTGTCCAGCTCCACTCTCCAGCCTTCATCTCGCTCTGTGTCCTGGGATGCAAGCTGTGAGGGTTCAGCTCCACTCTCCAGCCTTCATCTTCCTCTGTGTCCTGGGATGCAAGCTGTGAGGGCTCCTCTTGCCTTTCAGCTCTGGTTAGGATCAGAGGGCAGGAGGACAGGGGTGTATTTGTCCCCTCATCTGCCCTGCTGCTGGGTTGAGAGGTAGCAAGTCTCAGTGGCTCCAGGAATGACGGCTCTCCTCAGACAGCCTCTACTGGAACGAGAGTGACGGTCTTGTCTGGACGCCTGTCACCAGTCCCTCCCTCACCCCTTCAGGCTTATGAGTTGTGCCGAAATATTTAAAACATAAGATTACAATTATGGGGCATAACATATCATTTCAGAACTACCTAGGTTGTTGCAAATGGTGGAATAAGAGGAATTATGGCTTGAGTTGTAGAGATGGTACTTTATGTGCTTGGAAAAAAGGAAGGGGAGAGCCAATTAAGTGCAAAGAATGATCACTTATTGAACATCTATTACGAGCCAAGTCCATTTGCATATATCATCTTGTGTTATTCAACCAACAGTCTATGAGCTGTGTTGTTCTTATTTTAGAGATTATGGACATGACTGTGGTTATACAGCAAGTAAGGATGCTAGCTAAATGGTAGAGACTGGAGGGGACGAAAATTGGCGCTTCTGCCCTAGGCGCCTCCTAGGACCTCCCTGGCACTGTTGAGATAGAAGAAAAGGTTATAGAAAGGGGAGGCTGGGATGTCACAGACAATGGTGGACTCCAGATGTCAGGCCATTTTCTATTTTGGCAGAGGGTAAGACAGTGGGAAGGGGTCAGGGTACTGGAGGTCTGGGACGGTGCAAAGCTGGAAAGCATGGAGTGCTAATCTCAAATACATCTATGTAAAGTTTTCTCAAGGCTTGCTCTGCTTATGCTGAATTGCACTTAAAAAAAATAAGGGGCAAGGCTTTGTGATCCTTTTGTTTAATGGAAACCGTGAATGTGACTAGCTCAACGAGACCACCAGCCAGCCCTCTTGATGCCTGTGAATACCGTGCATGCTTGATTTTATGGCAGTGTCATACCAACAGGGTTCTTTAATTGGGGATGCCATCATCCTCTAGAATCCAGTGTTGAAGAGTGGTCTTACGTTCTGAAGAAGGAGTCACAAGTGCTTCCTCCATTGCAAGTTCAGAAGTTCAGACTGTTCTGGTGATAGCCCCTAGCACTGTAACTACACAGTAGATAAGAGCTTGGCATTGGAATCAGGCAGAACTGGGTTCAAATTCTAGCTGAGCTATGATCTAAGTTAGGGTCTTACACAGGTTGCCTGCATAAAAGAAACCTGAATAACGGAGGTTTGAACAAGATACAAGGCTGTTTTTTTCTGTGGAACAGTCTGAGATAGGTGGCCCAGGACTGGGGTAGCTGCTTTACCCGGTACAGCTGTCTAGAGCCAGGATTCTCAATCTCAGTGTTGCACCGTTCCAGGTCAGGTCCAAGATGTCCAATTGCTTTGTCAACATTCCAAGAAGGAACGTGGTGATGGTGGGGGCGCACCTCCTCCTTGCTTTAAAGGGAAGCCCAAGAAGTGCCCCCTCCCCTCCACGTCATTGCTCCTCATTGCCCATTGATCAGATCTTAGTCTTCAGTTTGCTGGCCTCAGGGAAGGCTGAGAAGTGTAGTCTTTAAGAGGCCACGTGCCCTGTCCAAAAGCAGAGGTTCTAGAACTCTGGGACAAGCTGTGTGACTTTGGGTTAGTTAATTAACTTCTGTGTCTCCATTTCTGCATTTGCAACACGGGAGTAATAAAAGTCTACCTCCCAGAGCTGGTGTAAAGATGACAGAGGAATGTATGCAGTGAGCACTCAGCAGAGGTGGCTGAGATTATTACCGATTTACTGAGGCTGAGAGCAGCGAGGCACTGCTAGCCAGCATCCGAGGACCTTGAACCTGCCACTCTCTTTCCATGCAGGCTCATGTTTGAATCCCACACGGGCCTTTCTGGCTAGGATTTAGTGACCTACATTTTAGTGACCAGCAACAAAAGCAAAAGGGACATCCCACGTTGTTCCTAGGAGAAAAGGAGCTGGCAGTGGCCGTAGTTTCTCTCCCCAGGCACCAGCTCCTGGAGGACAGAGGTGGCCGATGAAGATAAGCAGGAGAGGTTGGCTTCATCCTGGCTGCCCAGTCACGTCCAAGGCTCACCTTTGCTCTCTAACTCCCCGCCCTCCAGTGTCAAGCCGAGAGGTGCCTTCTCTTCACTGGGCGCTCTTGCTTCCACTCTCCACAGCCTGGCCCTCTAGAGTCCACCCCAGGGACCAGTGACAATTAGACTGAAGTTAGCAATGGGTAATTATTAAAAAATAATTTGGACAATTGCCCCATTTGCCTCTTACTGGCTTTGTTTCCAGAGGCTGGGTAGTAATGCAGGCGCTAAATCAGATAAGAGGGAGAAGCTTCTTCCTCCCAGAAGTATAGCTCCCAACTGTGTTACAGAATGCATTTGCACTATATTGTGGCCAATTCATTTTAAAAGATCCTATAAAATACATTACCTGAGACTCTGGGGGTGAGGGGTGGAGGTGGTAATTTGTGCTGTGGTTTATAATAAATATTGGCTCTTCCATAGCCTTGGCCGAAAGGTATTCATTCCTTTGTTCAGCTAGCCACAGATTTGCTGGATACCCTTGATTCCAGGTCAGCATTCGTTTGTTGAAAGCCTACACCATGCCAAGCACTTTTGTAGACCTTACCTCTCCCACCTTCCAAGCATGGCATTATCTGCCTGATTCCTAGATGCACAGTCTGACATCCAGAATGGTCCAACCCTGGAGTTCCATGGGGATTCTCACTGCACTGCCAGACACTGTTTCCTCACTCTGATTCCTCCTCATGGAAAGAATTATCTCCTTAACTTCATCACTACATCTGGCAGCAAAAGCAGAGAGAGCCCATGGCAGTTGGAAACATGCATATATTTTAAATCAACAGGGGTTCAATGTTCTTTTGGCCATAAATCATCAAAGAATTCCTCAGCTGTGAGAGTTCCATTATTAACACAGAAAGATGCTAATAAAAGCTGTTGTACGACAATTGCTTTTCTTCCTTTTTACCTTTCTATTTTGTTCCCGCTCTCCCTCTATTCCTCTTTTCTTCCTTCCCTCCCTTGCTCTTTCTTTGCCTTCCTTCTTTCTTGGGTCTACGTGAATCACTGTGATTGCAATAAACAGCCTAAAGGTTTTGGGTTTTAGTGAACTAAGATTTACAGATCCCAGCTAATCACTAGTTTGTTCTCATTACAGTAAACTGACTTAGTACTTTCTGTGCAGGAAAGGGGCCCAAAATGAATTCAACTCCACACTCTGGTTATCCACAGTGAGGTCCTGTGCCTTGATATGCTTCGCTTCCAGTAAAAACTTTGGTTTCTCAAATTGATTCAATATCCCTCAATTCCATCTGGAGAGGAAAGGCTATAATGTAAAACAAAGGCATCTCTGGTTCTGCACAGAGTCAGCGCCATGTGTGGAATTGAAACCATTCCTTTTCAATGTCACTTATTTTCCAACAACAGCTTTGGGAATCTCTTTCTGTGATAGAAAGAAGAGCTAGCACAAGGAAGCACCCCCCTCTGCCCCCACCAATCCTTTAATCTTTCTATGTTGAATCTTTGCCACTTAAACCTAAGGAAAGAACTCGGTTAAGTATAACAGTTATGCATAACCATAGCCTGTTGCTAGGTGTGGTTTCAAAACAGTTTTTATTTTCAATAAATGCCCTTTGATAATGAAATAACATGACCCTTCCAGAAATTAGTAACGCTTCCAACAATTGCTCTCACAGAAGGAATTGGCATAACTCTGCAGAATGCTTGTGTTTCGTATTAACGTACGTACATAGATACAGGGAAGACATCACAGACACGCAGAGATATTATACTTAATAACATAGGAACCAATAAAACTCCAATTGGAAAGCTTTGTATTATCTCATTAGATTGAAAAAACAAAAGCCTAGAGAACTATGGCACGATGTATTTTCAATGGTTTGCTTCCTAAGGAAAAATGCCATATTTCTTCAAAGAAGGACCAAAACAGAACATAAAGATTCTGGTGATTTGAAAGAACTGCAATTCCTATTTTCTGAACTCACAGAAATTGGCTTTAATTATTTTCTTTTTTATTCTAGAAAAAAAAAGGACGATTTTCAATGATGGAGTAAAATAGTCCACAAGACATTATTCAAGGAATGGAGAGAACCATTTCACGTTCGTTGATTTAAATATCAAAAAGTTTGCAGGAAATGTTCATCATTTAAATTTAAGTGAAAGAAAGCAAAATTTAAAAATATTATGAGCTCAGTTTTGTAGCAACTGAAATATATATTAAAAAGAATGAAAGGCTGTATACTAAAACATGATTATGCATTTTCTCTGGTTGTTGAGATTATTTATTGTGATGTTTACTTTCTTTATCCATCTGAGTCACTTTCTATTTCTACAGTGATTAGGTTATGTTCTTTTAAATGAATGGTATCACTCTAAGGAAACACAAATTAGGCTCACGCCTGCATTCCTACCATTCTGGGAGGTCTAGGCACGTGGATTGTCTGAGCTCCAGAGTTCAAGACCAGCCTGAGCAAGATCTAGACCCTAACTAAAAATAGAAAAATTGATGGGCATTGTAGAAGGCGCCTATAGTCCTAGCTACTCAGGAGGCTCAGGCAAGAAGATGGCTCAAGCCCAAGAGTTTGAGGTTGCTGTGAGCTATGACACCAGCAAAATCTACCCAGGGTGACAGAGTGAGACTCTGTCTCACAACAAACAAACAAATAAACAAAAACCTCCAAACAAACAAACAAAAAACTCAAACACAAATTAAAATAATACATGTTCTTCCCTACCAACAGAAATAAAACAGAAAAATATTTTAAACATTGTTTTGAGAAAATGTAACTGCTTTTTTTCCCCTTCTTTCTTTATTCTAGGAGATTAGCAAACTTTCTGTGAATAGCCCAATAATAAATATTTTGTGCTTTGTGGGCCATTCAATGTCTGTTGCAACAATTGTATTCCACCACTGTAGTGTAAAAGCAATTATAGATGATACAAATAAATAATAGCTGTTTCAATAAAACTTTATTGACAGTGAAATGTAAATTCCATATAATTTTATATATAAAATGTTATTCTTCATTTGACTTTACCCCCTGCTATTTAAAGCATAAAAACAAAGGCCAGGTATGGTGGTTCACGTCTGTAATCCTCGCACTCTGGGAGGCCGAGGCAGGTGGATCACCTGACCTCACAGGTTTGAGACCAGCCTGAGCTAGAGCAAGACCTTGCTCTAAAAAGATAGCTGGGCTTTGTGGCAGGCACCAGTAGTCCCAGCAACTTAGGAGACTGAGGCAAGAGAATTGCTTGAGCCCAGGAGTTTGAAGTTGCTCTGGGCTATGATGCCAGGGTACTCTACAAAGGGCGACAAAGTGAGAATCTTGTCTCAAAAAACAAAACAAAACAAAGCAAAAAACTTAAAAACCAGTCATAGCTTGTAGGACAATGTGCTTGTAAAAACACATTGTATGCAGGTGTGGTAATGCAGGCCTGTTAATTGCAGTTACTGCTTGGGAGGCTAAGGCAGGAAGATTGCTTGAGCCCAGGAGTTTGAGACTGCAGTGAGCTGATTAGTCTACTGCACTCCAGCCTTGGTGACAGAACAAGACTCTTTCTGTAGAAAAACCAAACCCCCAAACCCAACCAAACAAATGAAAAACAACATTGTAGGTTAGATTTGAACCCCAGGCCATGGTTTTCCAACCCCCACTCTATTATTCTGTATTTTCCGGAAAATTAAAAAAATAAAGATACATGAACTATTTTCTAGGTATTTTTTTATTCGACTTGAATAATTGTAATAACTTCAAGAAAATGAGTGCATATACTCAGGTCACTCAGATTGCAAAAATTCATTCAATTCAGAGTAGGAACCAAGTTTGGTTCTGGTGCTCTGAAATTCCAGGTCTGTGGGATTAATTTTATAATATATAAAATTATATGGAATTTACATTTCACTGTCAATAAAGTTTTATTGAAACTCCAGTCAAGCTGATGAAAGGGAAGGGAGACTTTCCAAGCAAACCCAGGGTGTCAGAGCCCTCAGTAGCCATTTGCTCCTGGCATCTGGCAACTGTTTCAGTGACATTTTCTGAGGCTTCATCAGGACCTCAGTGTGGAGGAAGCAATGATTCTCCCTTGGCCACCACAGGGGCTGAACTGGTGGTTCTTGGCCCGTGGTGTGACTCCGAAGTAACAGCACGCTTGTATCTCACTGGTTCAAAGAGGATGCTGTGTATAGAAGAATGGGGTGTAGGAAGCTAGAGTCCATTGCGGCTGGATGTCAGTAATCTCCTGATGCTTTTGAGCGACTGCTGTAAGCTGCGATGATTCTGGGGTGGGAGGGAGTAGAGTTAGACCCTGCTTGGTTTTTGTATGTATTAATAGACTGTTTTGTCGAAGTCTTGCTTTTTCCTGGAGTTCTTTGCTATTGTTGTTTTTGTTTTGTTTGTAAAGACTTTCCCCCTACTGGCCTTTAACTGCTTCATTACCTAGCTCATTAGTAAACATGTTTGTTGAAAACCCATCTTGAGAATTTCACATGACTGACATCAGGCAGTGGGTTTCTGGGGGAGGGGCACAGTTGTAGAAGATATAAACCCCGTAACTCCAGCACAGAGGATGGATTAAGGAAAGCAGAACGTGTACTTCACATAACCAACCAACAGATCAATAGCAAAGCACTTATTAAATACCTATCATGTTCCGGATCTCCACAGCCCCTCATATATGTTGTTTCTGTCTCTGCCTGTGATTAGACAGACATGACATGCTTCCAGGGCTGAGGGGAAATCAAAATAGAGTACGGAAAACATTTGCTTTTAATACAATTTTACAACTTAATGAAAACTCAAAATTTGGCTTGTTAGAAGGGGACTTTATTCAGGTGACATTATATTACAATAGGACTCTATATCTGAGTGAGGAAATGTTTCTTAATAGTCTGTGTTTAAAGAAAAATAAAAGCATGTCAACACATTTTATATTTTATTTGACAAAGTCTCACTGTACAGAGGCATAGCTTGAAAGGATCTGAATGTAAGGAGATAAATCTGACTCCTTTGCTGTGGGTGGACTTCAGAAGCCCTAGGTCCTGTAGTGGTTTGCACTATGGCATCTCTGCAGGTGACCTCCTGACAGCCGTCGGGGACTGGATCTGTCTACACATCCTAGAAGTTCATCGAAACGTTACCCCAGCAAGACATGGGATTGTAGTGCGACTCCAGTGCTCCAGAGAACTGGAAACATCATGAATGTCCTATTTGACAGATTTGCTGTTTTATTCCCTATTAAAACAGAAAGAGCGATAAATAATTACTTTAGTTGAAGAAATGCATGTAGATCCCAGAGCCCCTCCAGGATCTGGCTTTTGGGGGGTGTGAACTGGGGTTGGTGGGCACAGGAGATGCTCAGAATGCTTACAAGGTTGTCCCCTTGCAGTCTGAGCACTGTCTCTTGATGGCTGACAGACCCTTCTCACTCCCTGTCAAAAATAAAGAACATTTTAATTTTAAACTATGTAATTTTTCTTGAGGTCACACATTTTGTGAAATCATAAATGGAAAAATTTTACTTATTTTGCAGAAATTGATTTTACAGATTTTTCAGGGACATTTGTTTTCCTTTTAAAGTAAGATACTTCTATATTACTCTTCCACCTTTAATGAACCTCTTATTGTCTGGAATCTTTAACATTTAGCAAAATTACCTGGAACAGGTAGTCGAAAAGAAAAATAGGAGTGTGTGTGTGTGTGTCTGTGTGTAGGTGTGAATGAGAGTTGCTGCTACATAACAAGTAAAATAAGGATTTGTGAATCCGAAAGGCGTAGTTTAAGATCCTCACTAATTGTGGCATTTATTAAGTTATGTGACCTCATATTTCTCACCTGTAAAATGGGTATGATCTCAACTATTCATCATGTTATTTAGCACTAACACTCAAGGAGATGCTCAATAAATGGCAATATTCATTGCGATAATTATTATTATTATATTTTTTAATCAATAAGTTCAGAAAAAAGCTTATGGATACCATGGCCCACTTCTAGAAGTTCTATAGCTTTTGATTACCTTACCTATGTGGCTGGTGAAGCCTCATGCCTGTTAGTGTCAATTTCAGGACTCCCGAATATGTACAGATTTCTTGCTATGAGGATTGAAACCTGGGAGCCCAGACCTATGGGCCATGGACTTGAGGGTTGGCGAATACATTATATGTAAACATACAATACAATACATTAGGCCTGAGTCTTAAATTGGTCATTCTCGATGTCTGATACTGTTGTTGACCAAGATAACTTGGATAAGACAATGTATACATCATTTACCGATTTTTCCACTTGAAATGAATGGTCTGACCATTCTTGTTGTTCTTCAGTTTATCTTTTCAAAATGTAATCTTGTGTATTTGAGTTTAATTTGTGTTGATGCACAGGGCTCTGGTTCCATCTGTATAATGTCCTTTTCAATGAATATACCCTTTGATGCAGCCATTCTTCTGCTGAAGAATTTTAGGTTGTTTGGGATAAAGAAATTTTAAGGTTTTGTCCAGTTTGAATCTTCTACCTTTTAGGATCTGGCATAAAAATGATGATTTTTCTTTCTTTCTTCTCCCTCCATCCCCCATGTCTTGCTATGTTGCCTTGGCTGGTCTTGAGCTCCTGCCCTCAAGCAGTCCTCCTGCCTTGGACTCCCAAAGTACTGGGATTATAGGCATGACCCATCTCTGTGTCTAGTGAGTATGGAGAGGTCATATTCTGCAGTGGCTGAAGGCACAGATTTTGAATTCAAACTTTGTCTGGCATCCTAACTTTGCCACCTGTAAGCTGTGAGATCCGGGCAAATTTTGTAACTTCTTGGAACTTGAATTTCCTCATCTAGAAAATGGGAAAGATAATTTCTACTGCATATGGTTGCATACGGAGTAAATAAGATAATGCATCTAAAGTACTTAGCAACACGTCTGCCACCTAGATAAAGGGCTTGAAGAAGTTATAGAATAGGCTCGGTGCCTGTAGCTCAGTGGTTACAGCACCAGCCATATACACCGAGGCTGGCGGGTTCGAACCCAGCCTGGGCCAGCTAAACAACAATGACAACTGCAACAAAAAATAGCTGGGCATTGTGGCAGGTGCCTGTAGTCGCAGCTACTTGGGAGGCTGAGGCAAGAGAATCACTTAAACCCAGGAGTTTGAGGTTGCTGTGAGTTGTGACCCCACATACTCTACCGAGGGCGACATAGTGAGACTCTGTTTCAAAAAAAAAGAAGAAGAAGAAGAAGTTATAGAACATATAATATGTGTGTGTGTGTGTGTGTGTGTGAGAGAGAGAGAGAGAGAGAAAGAAGGAGAACCCCAGAGCTCTGCCAGGACCACCAGACATAATCCCTGGCTCCCCAAGGTATTTACAGTTTAACAAGAACCTAACACAGAGTTTATACTTAGTAAATATTTGCTTAAAAAAAAAAGTAAGTTTGTAAATGCAGTATATAATACTGGTAAAACGTATTTGTCAGTAGGATCATATGGGGGGCTATGAAATGGCCACAGACGAGTTTTGCAATGTTTCATTTAGTAAAGAGCGATTCAGGAAAGTTGAGAAAATTTCTTCCTGAAGAGCAAATATTCTGTTGTACAAATCAGCCACTTCTTTTAATCTCCTCAAACAATCGTGCTGGAGTTTTAGGCAAATAATGGCCCCAGAAGCAGCCTGCGGCTCAGGTACCACCTACGCTTTCCTGCGTGTCCCAGCTGCTCAGCCTGGCCGAGCAGGGTGCCTCCTCTAGACAGCCTGGCTTCTCAACCCAACGTCCACGTTTACACCAGAGCAGCGGGCACTTCCTGGCTGGCTCCCTCCAGACAAGGAGCCTCTGTTCACTTGGGATTTGGCGGGGTGGTGGTTGGGAGGAGGAAACAGCCTCTGACTGTCCCAGCTGGTGAGCAAGAAGGCCCAGCTCTGGGACAGGATACTTTACAGTTATATTTTTGAGCCACGAGTGGGAAGCAAACCAATAGGTTGTGATGTTGCCTGCCTTTTAAAAAGCAGTAATAGTGCTTACATGTGGATGTTTAATTAAGACAATAAATCATGTCTATCTAGCAGGAATTCTTCGAAGAGATAGAGGGGTTGCAAGGGTGTGCCATTTCTAAATAAACTCCTTCAGTGGGAGCTCACGCTGAATGATCGTGAAGTATTGCTATGGTCCTGTTTTACTTTGGAGATTATGTTTTGGTCCCGCTTCAAGCCTTTAATAACACTCTATGTACATTTGAGATACTAGTTTGCTTAACTCCTATTTTTAAAAAAGAAGGAGGAAAAGAGAAGTACTGTTTCTGCTTGCCTTAGCGGTTGGTAAACTGAGTGTGGCCGGTTTGTGGTCACTGGTTTGCTTAGCTTAAACGGATTCCAATCCCTGCTTTGAATCAGCTTCGCCCTGCCTCGGAGGTCAAATCGGGGCCTTTTGTTAGGGGCCATCCTGAGTGGCAGGAGGGCCAGGGAGGTGGAGGAATGACAAGCATTATAGGATCCTAGTTTGTTATTGTCTCACACTTCAGCTCTCAGAGACCAGCTCTTTTCTTCTGTTAAGGGGAAAGCTGTTGAGAGAGAGGGAGGGAGGGAAAGAGAAATAGCTCCAAAGGGAGGGAGGGAGGGAAGGGGGGAGAGGGAGAGGTACGGAGGAGAGAGAAAGAGGAGTAAAAAGAACAGGGGCAGCACTGGCCTGGCTGTTTCCTGCTGCCGCCCTCCCCCACCCCACTAACCCATCACCTTCTCACTGACCCAGAGACAGAATATAAATGAAATGCTTTGCCAGCGCAGGACACTAACTGGCAGTGGCCTGTGTGAACTGAGGCCATTTTATAAGCCACTCACTAATCAGAAGTGACTGAGGCTCTGAAGAGAATACCGTGTGGCCGGGTTCCACCCTCCATGCTAATGAAGAAGGCAGTGAGGTGGATAATTAAGGGCAGTGATGTGAATAATTCCAAACTGATAATTCAAAGGTAATGAAATGCATTGGGAGATTGGGGGCAGCAGATTTCCCTTACCAGACAGGGCTGTTTTATGATCAAATGAGCCTGCCTGTGCTGAGCTCAGACCAGCTGACTCTGGGTGAAGCTGGCCTGGGATTAAGAATTCATGCAGCCACCAAAGGCGACATTTGGGAAACTTGCATAACCACAGAGGGAGACACATGTGAAATGATTTTTTTAAGTGAAAATAATAGAGAAAATATTCACTTGGCTAAGTGAATGTTGTGGCTAGCTACAGCAATGTATAAAACAAAACAAAACTAATAACAATCCCAAACTTTACATACGTGGAAGAAAGACCAGAAGGAAACCTACTACAGGTTGAGTATCCCTTATCCAAAATGCCTGGGACCGGAAATGGTTTGGATTTGGAATTTTTTTAAATTTTGAAATATTTACGTTATCCTCACCAGTTGAGCATCCCAAATCCCAAACTCCAAAATCTGAAATACTCCAAATGAGCCAGTCCTTTGAAAGTCACATCAGTGCTCCAAAAGTTTCAGATTTTGGAACATTTTGACTTGGGATTTTGGAATTTAGGGGGCTCAACCATCATTAAAAAGATAAATAGTAGTTATCAGCATAGTGGTCCTGAAGGTGATTTTTAAAATTCTTCTCTGTACTATTATTTTCTAAATTTTCCTATGTTAATGTGAATGATTTTCATAATAGAAAACATGTAGTATAATTGATGTATTATAATTTTTCTCCAGAATAGACAGCAGAGAGCTGACTGGATGTTGATGGGCATGAAATTTGGGTAGGTTATGTTTACTGCAAAAGTTGCTAGAGGTTCCTGCAGCCCTCTTTAGGATGGAAATATTTCCTCTATGAAATTTAGTCTGTAAAAAGTCTAGCAGAGCCTTTTCAGAAAAAGACTCTGCTTTTCTGAAAGTTCAAGAGACGTTTTCAGAGACAGCAGCTTTTTGGCTATAGTGTCATCCCTTAGAATATAACCAGTTTCTACCATACTCAGTAGTAGATTTATGGAACCTTCTCCTAGCTATGTGTCTTTTCCAAGTCTTCTAGTTTTAGAACTAGCTGTGAACATAACACTATCAAAATTAAATGGACTCCTTATTTTACTAAATCCTGGTTGGCCTAGCTGTGGGGTTTACGGTAGCTAGCTGGAGGGAGTGATGAATTATTTCTCATTCTTACTAATGAGACAAATGTAAGCGATTTGGTAGTGAAATCTTTATTTTGTAAAAATTTTTATTTAATGAAGGTGATCTACTACCTTAAATAAAATCCATACTTCCATCTATAAATTTTTGAGTTTTTAGCACATGAAATCTGCTATAGTCAGAATGTTTGTGTGTCTGCCTCACTCCAAAATTCGTAAGTCGAAACCCCCAAGATGATGGTATTAAGAGATGGGGCCTTTTGAATGTGACTAGGTGATGACAGTGGATCTTTGTAAGGGGCTGAAGAAACCAGAGTTCTTCTCTTCTGCCATTTGAGGACTGTGAGAAAGTGCTGTCTCTGAGCCAGAAAACGGGCCCTCACCGAACACCAAATTTGCTGGCACCTTGATCTTGAACTTTCTAGTCTCCAGAACTGTAAGCAGTGAATTGTTGTTGTTGATAAGCCACCCAGTTTATGGCATTTTGTTTTAGCAACCTGAACAGACTAAGCCAGTATCCAGGGACCATTTGAATATTTATGCTCATAATGTTGCTTTTGGTCCTGAATCTGCCCGATGTTTGTGCTGCTGTTGGCTGGGACCACTTTCAGGGTCGGTTGGGGCTTTAGTTATCGTGCAGCGCTAGACAGTTAAGATGTCTGTTTGTCTTACTGAGTTGAGTTGATAGCAGTACCGTTTGCAATCGTATGATACTGTCTACATTTTAAAATCATGTCCTAATAGTCAATATATACATTATTAAATTGGCTCTCATGCATAATCGTTTCATAGTTCCACATACTCCAACCTAAAAAATGGGGTCAATGACAGTGACTTCAAAAGCGATTCAGATAATTAAGTGGAACATGTGAAGCCATTAGCATGGTGTTTGGCAGATAGCTAGCACTGTGTTGGAGTGAAGCGGGTTACAGTGCTCATCTGGATGAAGCAAGAGGATACTTACAGACCCACAGCCCCAGCACTTCCTATGTGCAGGGTGCCATGCCTGTACCCCCAGCCTGCCCCCTTGACTCCTGAGAATTGGACTGGGTAGAACCCTGGACTGAGGATAGTCATTCTATAGGGTGGGCATAGGTATAAACTACACCTGTTTCGTTTACTCAGCCAGGTCTTAATGGAACTTATGACACACTTGGAGGACCCTTCAACAAGAGCAGCAGAGACCGACTCAGAGAGCCGCAGGGTCACGGCACGGCTGTGGCTCTTGTTGGCCCGGCTCCTTTTCCTCTACCCACTTTCTTCTAGAAACAGACCCCAAACTTCTAGTGATAACTCCTTTTCTCAGATTTTTCTGGTTGGATTCTTTTTCTTTTCTGGGCAGGAGGCTCTGTGGAACTGGGTTCCACATGCACGTACCTGCAGGGGTCAGGCAGGTAACTTCAGTGGCAAGTGGCCAGGTGCAAAAATAACAGACCCTAGGCAGGGTCTATGACCAAGGAGAAAGCATGTTTGCCAAAGGCAATCAAATTAATGAAGGACTTATCCCTGTTTTGGCTAATAAAAGCAATGAGTTTTAAAGTAGACCCCACTGGGCACTGAGGGTTCACTGCTCCAGATAACGTCAATTTAAATGCCTCAGCTTCATTGACTCACCCTATAGGCAAACTTTGTCTGGGAAGAGAGACTGTGGCCACAGGCACAGAGGTTGACTTTGCATTAGGTGACTGCCTAAATGATATCAATGATGGAAACCATAAAGGAAAAGTATATTTGCCTGAATACATACTCAAAGGTATATTTGACTGAATTAAAAAAAAGATAAAACTTCTATAAGCTCAAAAAATAATTATAAGCCTGGGTGTGGAGGTTCATGCCTGTAATCCTAGCACTCTGGGAGGCCAAGGCAAGTGGATTGCCCTGAGTGTAAAGGTTTGAGAGCAGCCTGAGCTAGAGTGAGACTCTGTCTCTAAAATAATAGCCGGGCATTGTGGTGGGCGCCTGTAATCCCAGCTACTTGGGAGGCTGAGGCAAGAGTATTGCTTGAGCCCAGGAGTTTGAGGTTACTGTGAGCTATGATGCCAGGGCACTCTACTGAGGGTGACAAAGTGAGACTCTGTCTCAAAAAAAAGGGGGGGGGGGAAATTGCAAAAAGAAATATGTGTACACATTAATGTAACATATAATAATGAATGTATAATATATAAATAAATAATAAGGCTAATGATAAATTTTAAAAAGTGCTTGAGACAGATAGTTTTGATGTTTCCAGCTGTAGTGGAGCAGTGACACTAAGTGCCATTTTTCCTTCCTTCTGTAGTGATTTTATTCAGGAAGGCAGACACCGACACCTTTTCCCATAAGGTGAAAGGGTAGCAATTAATCTGGGTCTTATGTTCCATTTCATATGAGCAACCAAGTCCCCAAATCGATCTGAATTGAAGACTGCTGTGGGAAGTTAAGTATTTGGTTTGTGATCTTTTAAATTGTTCCTTCTAGAATCTATTATCTCTAAACCAGACCCTCAGTTAATAAATATGGAAAAGAACTTTGAAGCATAAGTTTATTTTTGTTATTTGCTCTTTTTGGAGGTACAAAAAAAATACCCCTGCCCATTAGGGAATGGTGACTTCCTCTCCCATATGTTTCTAGCTCCAAGTTATACAGTTGGAAGGACTATTATAAATCTTTGCAAAGATGAATGATTATAAACAAGCATGTACTTTAAATGAGCTCAGTTCACGGAAAGTACTCAAATTCTCTTTTCTTTCTTTCCTTCTTTTTTTTTTTTTTTTTTTTTACAGAGTCTAACTTTTTAACCCTTGGTAGAGTGCCGTTGCAACAAACATAAAAAAAACAAAAAACCAATTGTCACAGGAAAAACTGTTTCCACACATTAACTATAAATATCTGGGATTA
>CAUYRH010118986.1:0-55900 GCA_963574655.1 Perodicticus potto
ACATTGATATAAGAAATGTACACAGTGAAACTTACTAAATGCAGAATATAAATGTCTAAACACAATAACCAAGAAAATGCCATGAAGGCTATGTTAACCAGTTCGATGAAAATATTTCAAATTGTATATAAAACCAGCACATTGTACCCCATGATTGCATTAATGTACACAGCTAGGATTTAATAAAAAAAAGAGAGAGAGAGAGAGAGAGAGAGAAATCTACACAAATGCTGAGACAAATGATTTACAATGATTTCAAAGATGTTTGCTATCTATATTTGAATAAAGATGTGCCTTGGGTTCTAGAAATTCACGTTTCGGTCACTGTGCTCCTTTTCATACTTGTACAGAGGCTTGTTTCATGCAGTGCAGAGCTTGGTGCCTGATCAAGTTACATCTGGTGGAAAGAAATGGTTTTCATCTCTCACATGTTAGAATATAAACTTAAATTACTCATTTTCCTTAACAACCCGGTATGCTTCTGACATTGTCTATGTACCTTTTCAGCCCCTACATCTCCGGACCATAAAAAAAGAACTGAAGGACCGAACCATTAAGTTTTGAACCATTCTCCTTGACCAAAACCATTCCAGCCTTCTCTCATGCCCGAATCTTGAGTTCTCTCAGTTTCATTTTTACTTTGTCCTTCTTATTTAACCCTCTGTAAAAATTGTCTCCCCCTTGTCTTATCATCTTTCAGGTTCTCCATCTGAGTTGTCCTCCTGCAAAAAATCCTCCCAAGTTGTCTCTGCTTTAGACCTTCCTATCCTAGATATATTAGTGACCTTTTTTGCAGAAATCAGGACACACAAATTGTAAAAATGTATTTATATGTCCATTCTGACCTTTTCTGGAGGTAATGAGTACAACTTGTTCATTGTAGAATTTCAAGTGTGTGGGAAGTTTTGTAGACTAAAACAATGGTCCAGTTTTTTCAACATCCTTCTTAGTATTGTTTACTATTTGTCTAGTTTTTCTGGTTCCAGCAGGTCAACGGTTGACCGTTTAATATGTGATTCCAAAACTCTCCTCAAAATTGTGACAATTATTTCAGCATTGATCACCTATAAGACAGTTAGGTTCTTCCCCTTGTATAAATTCCCTTACATCTAACACATGCAAACTCAACACCACTCTTGCGGCCACTCTATGAGTCCCTGATGACCTTCTGGTTCACTAACTTCTGATCCACATTTGACTCTATCAACAAGATTGGTACCACCTAACTTCAAAAATTCATGGAGAATTTTCCTTGTGTGTAGAAAATTTCTTAGGTTATCCCAATCTTGTTTTGATTTTTAAAAAAATGCATTGGAAAGATTCTAATCATTTAGTTAACCAGTTAACTAGAGTTTATTGGGAATGTGTATTAAAACGTGGGGGATTGTACTGATCAAGAGAATATTTATGTCTGACCAGATTGGGGAGACTGGATATTTGAGTCAGCTATTGGCTCACAGATGCCCCTGGGTGCCTGCCTAGGGATATAAACAACACCGACAGTTTAGCAGTTCTCTATGAAGCACCGTGTTCCCATAAAATTAAAGGAGCATAATTTGGTCAGTAAGTCCACAATCACCTCCCTCCCCTTTCTAATGGGTTGGCTTTGTCTCTTCAGTTCATCGGTCTACTATATTCTGTTTATCTACCACCCTGCCTTTTCAAAAGACAATATGGGAGTTGGAACCTCTTCTCGAAGGGTAATTCTAAAGAGAACCCATTCTTGATTACAGATCATGAGAATAATAAGGAAAAAGAAAGAGCATACTCTTTTTTGCTTTTAAAAAAAACACAGAAAATGTTTATATTTATATTCTATAAGACAACTATAAGAATGTCTCTAAGTTGACCACCCAAGGGACTGTACCAAACTGGTCAACACACAGAGGTGGTGAACATAAGGAACTAGGCCTACTGTGCTGATACGAATGTGTGGTGTATGTCCAGTCTATGAAACTTAGGTCAACTTAAGGAGGTGGTCAGCTGTGGAGGTTCTACTGTAGTCAGCAAGAGGCGGCACTGAGTAGCCCCTTTAAACAGCCTCCTGTGACTGTATTTGGATCCTCCTCCCAAGAGCTCTTCCTTTGCTTGGGAGGCTGGTCCGACCTCTGGTTGCTGCTTACCTGGAACATTTTCCGAAGTTCTTCTCACTGGACCCAACAAACTAGGATCCTGTAAAAAGGAAATAAAAATCTCAGGGCCACCGCCCACAACTCCTTATGGAAAAGGGAACGTAAAGGCTTCAGGCACCCGCGAAGAACCAGCCCCGCAGCTCAGTCACTCAGGGAATCTCATAAGCAAGGACACACAAGTTGTAACTTTTGGTCTATAGGCTGCATCTGGCTCCTAAAGCTAAAGTCTATTTGATTCCACACCTACAATGAACTGTAAGTTTGCCTTCCAGGTGCAGAACAGGAGAGAAGACAGGGTCATTCTCCCACCTGCCCGGGGCATCTACATAACGGATGTTTCCTTCACTTTCTCTTTCCCTCCTAACATTCACCTTATATAAAATGTAAACTTCCTGGGCTTCACAAGACTATAACCATTTCGTCACATACGAGCGAGAACATCCAGTAGTTCACTTTCTGGCTTATTTCACTTCACATTAATGTTCTCCAGCTCCATCCACGCTGATGCAAATGACAGGATTTCATTCTTTTTAATGGAATCATATTCTATCATGTACATATACCGCATTTTCTTTATTCATTTGTTGCAAATTTATTTTACTAATAATAGGCAAATTGCCTTCAAGAAGTCCATGAACTTAAAAAAAAAAGTTGATCTCATAGGAGTCAAAAGAACAGAGGATACGAGGGTCTGGATATTCTAGATACTAGGAGGTAAAGGAGGGGAGAGGGAGAGATTTGTTAGCGGGTAAGAAATTACAGCTAGGCCGCAGGAATGAGTTCACTGTGAGGTGACCAGAGTTAGTAGTTGACATATAGTTTCAAATAACTGGAGGGGGACTGAATGTTCTCAGCACAGAAGTGATAAATGCTTGAGATGACGGATATGCTAATTACCCAGATCTGATCCCTTTACATTATGTGTATTGAAACATCACTGTGTACCCAATGAACATGTACAATTATTATGTCAATTTAAAAAGTTTACAATTTTTAAGGAAGAATGTAACTGGGTTGCCTCACTAAGCTCCTTCCCCCATACACACACATACTGTTTTTTTCCTTCTCTCCATGTGCTTTTAAACGCTGAAGCTTCCAAAGTCCCCTTTAGAAAAAGGTCTGTCTGTGGTTCATGTTTCTCCCAGGCACACCCTCAACTTTGGCTTAATAAATCTCCACCGATTGAGATGTTTGCCTTAGTCTCTCATTTGGGTCGACAGTCCCCAGCCTCCCGGGAGCCCCCGACCAGCCTAGAAAGCCCTGTGTCTTCCTACCGGACAGTCTCTCCAATCCTCCGCAATCTAATCCTCTCCTTTCGAGTAAGCCGGCGAGGTCAGGCCTGAGCGTGGGCTCCAGACTTACCGGTGGGAATCTGGGTTCATGTGACCTCAGGCAAATTATTTACTTTCCTCACCTTTGAAATAGTGGTAACAGGGCTGTTCAGAGGATGAAGCAAGTGAATATAGACCAAATGCTTGGAACCCTGGAGTGCATAGCAGGTGGTAATAACTGTCAGTAGCAGCAGCACTTAAGAAAAAATAGAACATATCAAGCAGAGAAACCGCTCCCTGCTGCCAGCAGACCTACACACTCACGTGCACCCATTCATACCCTTCCCTCCTGGCGTATTAATGTCTTTATACAGTGATTAAGAAAATGCTATGAGGGCTATCTCTCACAGTACGATCAAAATGTTTCTGATTGTATATGAAGCACATTCTGCCCTATGATTGCACCAATGTACACAATTATGATTGAATAAAATTATTTAAAAAAAAAAAAAAGGCTCTCTAAGGCGGGAGCTTCTCCTCGTCCCTCAGACATACCCTTCCTGTGACCCCTGCTTTCTCAGACCTCCTGCTGCGTTACCCTCCCCCTTTCCCTCCTGAATCTTCACCCCCACCCCCCCTCACTGTAATTTCTCTCAACAGCACTAAGCATACCCAATACTTTCTCACTAACAATAACAATAACTCTCCTAACTCCTACCCACGGGTGCTAACTTCATCTCTCACCACCTGCCAAGACCAAATGCCTGAAAGGCTTGTCTCCATGCTCCCGACCCCTGTTCCTCCCCCTTCCCACTGCTCATCAGTGTTCCTTCCTCTCACTGAGGCCGGTGGACACCGTCCAGATCACACGTCTCAGGAACGGGAACACGCCCCCACCTCAAAGCAGCCTCTTCCCTGGGCCCCCCACGGGCTGCACTTCCTCAAATTCCTCCATCCTCTTCGCTCATTTTTCTCAGTTAAAACTGCCGGGGCATTTCCTCCGATTTTACTGGCTGTTCACCGGGCCTCTGTCCTGGTTTCTCTCCCCTAACTACAATGTTCTCTTTGTAATTAGTGCTTTCGGTGTCCTATTTAAAAAATTCCTCTTCATCCTGACATCACAAAGGTATTATTCTATATTATCCTATAAAGTTCTATGTTCTATATTCACATTTAAATCTCAATCTCACTGGATCTTCTGGTTTCAGTGTGGCACAGGAAAAGGATGAATTTGTCTCTATAGGAATATCCAATTGACACACAGCTCTGTTTAATGAAAGACCATCTTTTACCCACTGCTCTGTGGGGCCACCTTTGCCATGAAGTTCGAATTTATGCAAGTGTGTGTCTGTCCCCAGGCTCCGAGTTCTGTTGCATGGTCTCTTAGACTATACTTGCACCCATCCTAAATTTTATAACAGGTCTTGATAAACAAGAGTGCAAGTCCTTCAACTTTATTTTTCTTGATAAATTCTGTTAGGCTTTTAAAAATTGGAATTGGGATTGCATTGGATCTACATATGTATATACACACACACACACATATCTCAATTTGGAGAGAAATAACATCTTCACAATATTGACAATCTATGAACATAGTATTCCCTACCCCGTAATTTATTTACGTTGAATTTATCTTAATGCTTCTTTAGGTACAAGTAAGTCTTATGCATCTTTGCTAAATTTATTCCTAAACCTTTGTTTGTCATGAGGTCCAGCTCATGCTAAACTCACTTTATGAATTCTAATATTTGTTGAATATTTTTGGACTTCTACATATATCTGCGTATAATCATGTCACCAGTTTTGTTTCTTCTTCTTCAATATTTGTACATTTTGGTTTTTTACCTTCCCTTAACATACTGGCTTGAACATTTAATATAATAGTTTTTGGTTTTAATCTTATTTATCTACTTTTTTTTAATTTCAAAGTTTTACCAGGATACAACTCTTTTTGTTATATGGATCACTTTTACAATGCTTGAGTCATGGTTATAAGTGGGTCCATCACCCAGATAGTGGGTTTTTGCCCATCCCCTCCTCTCCCTCCACCCTCCAGTACAACGTTGATTAGAAATGATAACAACAGGCATATTTGTCTCTTTCCCCAATGTTATTTGCCTATTATAACTTGTTAATTCCCTAGTTAACTCTAAAGTATAATCATAGAATTACAGAATATTAGAGCTGGAAGAAACTTTGAGGGTCATTCATTGAGATGCCAAAACATAACTTGAATTCTTTAATACCACACATTGAAAGTGAAAACAGATTTCAAAACTCAGATATTCTACTAGTTCAGTGCTCTTTTGCTGTAACAAAAGTCTTTCCGAAGAAGGGATATGATTGAGGCAATTACTTATTGTCACCTGAAGTTAAGGTGTACTTGAAGCTAGAAGCTTTGGAGTTTAATGACTTTCAGGCTATATTATTAACAAGGCTACCATGGCCAGGCCAGAAACAGGGAGGCCTCACTGGGCAAACACAACTCATTCCACTAAGAGCTTCAGGGCGCTCCCAGCGGGACACTGACCCTGTTCAACTTGGGAATCTCTAGTAATTTCACTGACCTTTCTCCATAATCAATCCTACGTTAACCTGACCTAGTGCCATAAGAAGAGGTGGTGGTAAATAAAGCTATTTCTAGATAACCCTCCTTTAGTGCAATTTCCCATGAGATCATAGGAAATGATTTTGCTCTTTCCTCTTTTCTCTTTGGAGTTAAACTACTGGCAGAGCATAAGCAGTGAAGTTTCTGTCCTCTTGCCATCGCCAGCACCTCCGATTCCTTTATCCCCTAGACTTCCCTCGGACCACTGCCCAGTAAACTGCAACTCAGTATCAAAATCTAACCCCACCGCTCCTTACCTGGATTTATGAGCCCTGGATTTTTGGACCCAGTATGAGTTAAGAAGTATAAACAATTGATTTTCAAGAGGCCACCTCAAAGGACAGGAGCACTAGACCTTAAAGACTAGACTGTAATCTAGTTGGGGAGACAAGAATAATGCACATGAATTAGAGAACAGTAAAGATAATGTTCATATAATCGGCAGTAGCAAATAATCAACACAAAATAAATGGCTCCAAAAAGGGAACAAGTTCGAGAGTATGTAAGTCTGATGCCTTCAGTCCCAACATGTGTTTTGTAATTACTCCTGCTTTCTCACACGTTCCTCCCTGTCATCTCAGCTCCACTTGCTGTTCATTCCTCTCCCCTCCCCACCTCAGCCTTGGAGGGAAATGTTTGCTTGGGGTATTCTCAGTAGGAAATTGGCACATATTTTCCTCTAAGACCCAGTGGTTGGAAATGATGTAAATACTTCAGCCACATTACAGGTTAAATGGGCTATTGTGAAATAACTATTCATAACTCTTTCTCTGGAAGAGCTGCTCTGAATACAGAATGACCTGCTTTCACATGAAATTGCAGAACACAGACTCTTCTTTTCGCTACAAATACCTAAGACCGATCTCTTAGGCAGTGTGTCCTGGCAGCACCACCATGTTTTCCTTTATCACACCAGTTAATTAATTAACCAGCAAAGTTGGTTGTCTTATTATCCACAAAACACTAAGGGTGGACACACCAGCAGCAGCTCGGGACAGGTCACATGCTGTTTGTCTTCATGGAGATGAGTTCTCTTCTAGTCCTCATGGGCTCCTCCTATTCACGTGTGAGGGATTAAAAACATCTTAGGAGGGCGGTGCCTGTGGCTCAAAGGACTAGAGCACCGGCCCCATATGCTGAAGGTGGTGGGTTCAAACCCAGCCCCAGCCAAAAACTGCAACAACAACAACAAAAAAAAAAAAGTAAAAACATCTTAGGAGAACAGGGAATGGATGACATGCTTTGTGTACAACCACAGCTCTCGAGTCTGTAAAATGAACCGTTTGCCCTCTTGGCCTAACTGGAAAAAGACAGCTTTTCGAATGCAGATTGTGCACAATTCAGAGGCTGATAAATAAAAGAAGTGGAGCCAGATTTAGGGAGGATAAAATCCCAGTGTGTCAGAGAGCTGTGCTACTCAAAATGTGGTCTGTGGAGGTTATTGGAGATGCAGACTCTTGGGCGCACCCAGAACCAGGATTTCTGAGATGAGGTCCAAATATCCACAAGTTTTCCAAGTGATTTTTATGCATAAGAAAGAGAAAAAGAACTTGACTCCCTTCTCTCAGCTCGGTAGAACAGCATTGGTAGCAGTCTGCTGGGACCTGTAGAGGTGGCACAGCCCCCAGAGGTGCCCTGCCTGGCCGTGATGGGGCTGATGGGCAGCTGAGCTCAGGGCTGGGCACAGAACAGATACTGATACAGTGGAGTGAATGACTCTGTCATGGTCCCTGCATACCTTCTGGCTCTCCTTATGCCCTATACACTTCCTATTACCTAATGTGGGCTGAATTGTGTCCACCTCAAATACATCTGTTAAAGTTTTAACCCCCAGCATCTTGAAATGGGATTGTATTTGGAAATAAAGTCTTTAAAGGGGTAATTGAGTTAAAATTCGGTCATTAGAGTGGGCCCCTAAGCCAATCTCACCAGTCCTTAGAAGAAGAGGTGATTAGGACATAGACATACACAGCAAAAAAACCAGGTGAAGACAGAGGGAGACGGTGATCATCTCCAGTCTGAGACAGAGGTCTCAGAAGAAACCTCCCCTGCCAACACCTTGGTCTTGGACTTCTGGCCTCCCAGATGGTAAGAAGTAAGGTACTGCTGTTTAAACTCTCGGTCTGCACAATCCTGTTGGCAGCCCTAGCAACCTGGTGCATTACCCTGCCTCGCCCTCACACACCTGGAATGCTTTATACAGAATTCCACCCAGGGTAAAGGGTAGGAGTGGGCACACTCAGGAGACTTTCTGGGATGGGCCACTTGTGCAGGGCATGTGAGGCCAGTTCCCACTGTGCTGAGAATATGGTCATCTATGCCCAGATGTCTCCTCAGATGGTTGGTGGGCCAGGAAGCAGCACCAGCCTAACACTCAGGAGCTCAGGCGTCAGGTGTCTACACTCCCCACACGTGTGTCTGCAGGGAAGTGTCCTCACTCTGGATTTGTTTCCTTTATATGTCAAATGGAAGCATGAATGACCTTCACAATGACATTTTTCTCTCTCTCATCCTTTTGAAAAGGTGTTATACACAGAGCATTAAAATGCATTGCACGTGCCAGGTGGAGATGTATACTGTTGTTTTCACTTTACCATTAGGACTATTATTAGCAAAGCTTCTCTGGCCCCCCAGCTTAGCAACAGCTGGGAGCCCACGATGGAGCACCTGCCTCCTTCGGTTCCATCGCCTGGTACAACTGAAGGGCCCTCAGGGTCAACCTGGCAGCCATACATTTGGAAACTTTCCCAAGGGTCATGTAAACATGTTTGTATTTTTGTAATCTATTGTCACTGTACATGTTCATCTCAGCTACAGAGTGTACGAGAGAGAGAGAGAGAGAACCGTAATGTGTGTGTTCCAGCCCCACGCACGCCAAGTGAACTCATCGATCATCTGGGGTGCACTTTGCCTGTCTCCTTAATTTAAACCATCACGCTCCTTCCTGCTCTCATTAAAGAATGCCTGTATCTGGGATCAATATGGGTACAATTAGGTTGAAAATAAAGGCCCTCTTATTTCTGGATTTAAGACATCAGAACAAAGAAATCCTATCAAGGGCTCTGTTCATCCGAGAAACCCAGCAGAGTGAGTGCTAAATGACACCAGACAAAACAAGGGAATGTTTTGAGAGATCACTGGTGGAGCTGAGACTCAAAGACTGCTATTTAACTCAAACCACACAACAAACGATGGTGATATCATTAAAATAAATATTCCGCATGGGCCATCCCCTTCTCTCCCATATCACAGCACTGACATCATTTTTGCATATTATACCCATGGCATTTTCCATATTCTGCTGAAAAGGTCACTGTTCTGTCAGTAATGAGATTCAGCCCCCAGTCAAGCTATTCCAAGACACCACCGCCCATTCTCAAAACAATTTCCAGGGTGGCTATCCAACAGTATGAATTCCAGAGAGCAGATGTCTCCTTGGGTGTGAGCCGAAAGTTGAATTGGGGGAGTCCACTCCAGATCACCATGGCCAACAGTGCCTGGCCAGGCCACCTAGGAGGACACATGATAGCACGTAACATCTAGGGTTAGGGCTTCCACAGAGCAGGTGGAGGGAAGCCAAAAGGGGCCCAGCAGCACCATCCCTCTGGGTCAACCCTAGCATTCCTGCTAGGATAGCCACAATGCTCAAATAATAACATCCTGAAAATAAGACTGAGAAGCATAATTTGTCTAAAGATTAAAAAAACTCTTTAGAGTTCAGCAGAACTGGGACAGAGTCCTGGCTCTGTTCCTGTATAGCTATGTGGCTTTAAACAAATTGCCTAGCCTCTCTGAGCCTCCATTTCTCCAACTGTAAGACCAGGATGATAATAGTCTCCCTCCCTCACAGGCTTATTGTGAAAATTATGACATATGCGTGTCAAGTGCCCAGTGCTGTGGCCAGCAGGTCACAAGTCCCTCTCCATAAATGTTGGCTGCTTTACTGTTAATTGAGCGAGAACTTAGGGGGTGCCAAACTTGAAGATCTGCCACAAGAGGGACCTACCATCCCTCCTGTCGCCTGCTGGGACTGGGAGACGGGGATGAAAGGTGCATTGGACACTTTCAGAGTATGGACATTCTTGGGAGAATCTGTAAGTAATCCTCAGGGACTGTGTCCTCAGCCACACATCTTTTTCTCTTTGTAAAGTGTGCATCTGTGCATGGGTCCATCTGTGCTAAGTCAATAAGACTTGTTTTCCTTTCCCATTCTGCTGTGGCTACACACCTTATTCATTTATATTAACAGCTCTCCTTCACCACCACCATCTGCCCCACCTCTGGAATCCAGTGACTCTCCCACTCCCACCAGAGTCAGATACAAAGGGGTCTGTTAGACCACTAGCATTTTAGTGTGTATTAATGCAACTTGGTGGCCCTCCCAGAAGCAGTCACCTTTTGAAAGAGAACACATGGGAGATAAAGGGTCTTTTGATTACCATATCAGAGGAGTGATACGCACATAGACTGCCTGGCTTTCAGCAGGGCCATTGATAGGTGCTTCCCAAATAGCCACGTGGAAGCAATGGAGAACTATAGACTGGGAAAGAGCATGGTTCTGCTTATAACCAGTTCAATGTCCCTGACCAAAACATGCTTCCTAATGAAATGAAGGCATAAGAGGTGGTGTCCTTGCAGAGGGTCACTGGGCTCATTCCCAGGCAGACCGTGTCCTGGTCAACATTGTTATCAATAACCTAAATAAAAACACAGATGGCGTGCTGAACAAGCTCACAGCAGGTTGCATTTGTAGCTGACACATGTTGAAGATCAAGACTATCCTGTGCTCTTATTTGACCTGAGGGCCTGGCATGGTGTGCCAGAGAGTGCAAGGATGGAGCTCCTGCTCAGTGCAGGGGAGGCAGGCAGTTTGCACACATTCTCTCTATCTCTGCAAGAGGGGAATGACCGCCTTCACTTTATGAATAATGAAAGTGATGGACATCATGGTTAAGAAGCTGGAAGGGATCCCACAGCAGAAAGGAGGGACACAACTGGACCCTGAGTCAGATGCACATAAGTCCAAAGTCTGTGCTCGGTCGTGAGCTCCCGTAGTCTGGGTATCAGTTCTCTGCTTCCCTTTAATGGGTACAAGTTGTATAACAGAGGGAAAGGGTGTCTAGCGCAGTATCTGGCACATGTAGAAATACTGGTGGGAATTTAAAAAAAGGAATGAGTGGGAGGGAGGCTTTAATCTGTGGTAGGAATCATGGCCAGTGAGAAACATCTGAGGATATTTAGTTTGGCAAATGCAGACCTACTGGGAGCTGGAACTTTCTAAGATGATGAACGTTGCTTGTATGGGCAGCAGGCTGCATCCGGGGCTGGCGTCTTGTCCCTGGAGGTCTCAGGTCATGTCATCACCCGTCAGAGGTGACAAAGAAGGGTCCTAGAGCAGGAGCTGCAGGATTGATGACCTCTACTTTATAAAAATATCCTAGTAAGATTTCAGAGACTTAAACGCTCAGGCTGGGATGCATTTCGTCACAGAGGAAGAACTTTCTATCCTTAAAGACACCACAAGAGTTTTTCTCCTCCCCTGGAGAGGCAAAAATAATAAGTAACAAATAGATATGGCCCTTCATTGCGCCAAATGCCAGCAAAACAGTGACCTAATTTAGCTCTTTGTTTGAAGTGAAAGGGCTAAAGATCCCTAAAGCAGGCATCCGGGGAAAAGAAAAACCCTCGAAAGTCCATCAGGGTGCTTTGGGAAAGCACAAAATAGGCTTTGTTCTGAGGCTGCCAGCCTGTGCCAGCATAGCACTGAGCAAATGGAAAATTGTCCTGGTCGTGTCTGTCACCCAGGCCATCTCGCGGCATGCATGGGTTCTTACACAGACCTTCCTGCCGGGATGCCGGTGCTGTATGAATGTTGCTGGAATTCTCTCTTTGAATTTTCAAAGCAGTAAACCAGAAAGGGCTTTCGACATCTTCCCAGTAACTGGAGTCCTAACAAGGAGACTCACCAAGACCGCTGCCTGCCCGATTATTTCCTAATTTTCTCTTTATGCTGGTTCCAGCCCAGAGACCCTGCCAGATGCAGAAAGCTTCCTTCATGGCAGCACAAAATAGTTTCCATTTCCCTTCTGAGAGCCAACATCCAAGAGGATCTTCTGATTTGAAACTGAATGAAACAAAAGATAGCCCAGAACCCAACTGCAGCCAGGAAACAGAAGTTCACAAGCCAGAAAACCTCTGCGATGTCCCAGAAATCCCCCTGGCACGGAGAGCACGTCGGCTGCTCTGTGCAAGTAAGCATGCTTGCGGTACAGCCTCCGGGCTATTTTTCTATTGAAGATATTTTTCAAGTTCTTGATAAACTTTCGTGAAATGCATTCCACTATGCCCTCAAGAGTGTGCCCTCGGTCTTATCCTCTTTTCATTCACGGGTACAGGACTTCATAAATTCATCCAGTCATTTTGTTCAATTCTTTCTTTCACTAATTCATCAAACACATACTGAGTATCTCATCATTCATTCATCTCTTCAATATGTTGTGAGCAGGGTTGGGTTAAGAGGCGACTAACCTGTTCCTGCTCAGCACCGGCACCTCTCTTACCACGCGCTGCACTTCGTAAAGGCTTTTCCCTCCAGGCAAAGTGCTCTCTCTCAGCTGTTCTTCTCCACCTCTGCTTTCCAGAGCCATGAGCCAGAGGAACAACCCACTGGCCCCTGTCACACATGAACTCATGTCCTGCCCCCATCACCTTCTAAGTCTTCTTTGTGACTTCCCATTTCCCTGCTACCTGAGCTCATGTTCAAAGACTCTTCTAATGGTTCTTTCTTCTTTACCCAAGATAATCATGACTGTCATCTTCCAAATATCTCTTGAACATTTGTTCTATTTTTACTGCTATCAAGGGCAGGGCAGGAGCCCAGCAGTTCCAACGTGGATTTCGACAATAGCCTCTCAACTGGTCTTCTCACCTGTATGTCACCACACTCTGGTCCATACTGAAATTTGCCGCCAAAGTAATTTCCCTAATTCATGTTCTCACAGTGTCACTGTCCTGCACATTACCTGCAGGATGTCACCCCAGGATGAGCGTCACCTGTTCCTACAGTGTGGTCTCATCCTCTGCCGTTCCCCACACGCTCCATGCACCCACTCAAACCTGAAAATACCCTTTGATGGGTATGCTTTCCTGCCTCCAGGCCTTTCCTTACGCAATTCCTCTGCCTGGTGCTCCCTTTCCAATTTCTGTTTGCAGAAATCCTCCCAGACTGAGCCTTCTAGCCGAGGCCCTCCATGAAGCCTTCTTATCGCCTCCCTGATGGGGAATGCTCTCTCCGTCCCTGAACCCTCATCACACTGACTGCATCTCCCATGTCCATAAAACCCTCACTCTCATCTCATCTCCTTTTCAGCATCTGAGCTTCTCGAGGTCAGCCTGCTGCCGTGCCAGTCAGTGAAAGGGGCTGCCTACTCAGGTTGCCTGTTACTTGGCACAAATAGGTAAGTGGAGAAAAGCTTTTTCATGAAAAGGAAAAACTTTTTCATGAGTGCAGAATGAAAGATTACTGGTGCAGGAAAGGAAATAGGGGGAATAGGAAACTTACAAAATAGAACAGGGTAGAATCAAGGCAAAGGGTGTTGGGGGAGTTTCAGACCAGAGGTAAAACCTCTCTCTCCTCCAGCTCCTCAGGGAAGGAGAAATAGTGGAGGAAATAGTAGGGAGGTTACATGGATGGCGAAGGCGGTGATGAGGGAGGGCATAGCAGAGATGACAGATGCCTCGCTTGCCCTGTGGCTCAGGCAGTCACATTCCACGCCTGGCTCTTCATCTGTAAAACTAGGGAAAGGGTACACCTGTCATGCGTGTGTCATGAGGAGCTTGTGGAATAACATAAGTGAAGGTCTTAACACTACACTTACTAGATCGATGTGGGTGCTCCTACGTGGTAGCTGCAAAGGTCCTGAAGCCCAGAAATGGCAGGGGTAGAGAGAAGTGAGTGCCACGCTGCTGAAGCAGATGTTAAAACTGGAGAGTGGTAAATCGCAGTCAAGAGAAGGTGCAAGTAGGCAGCAAAGTAAGTGATGCATTAAGAGCTGATTTACCTTCGTGGGGACAGTAAAGACAGGACTGGCTATCTCTCCCACCTACTGAAGATGACAGAGGTGGTTTGAGCAGTCATTAGTTAGAAAACTGGCTGGAATAAAGACTTGTTGTAGAGAATGGTGCAAAATGCAATTTCCTTCTTTGCATTGTCAGTAAACATGATTTCTTCTTTTCTTCCCAGAACTCATTTCTTTCCTCTTCAGACTCTAGTGCTGTCCCAGCAACTTTATAGCATGTGAGGGACAAATTTCTATGGCCAGAGCATCCCAGTACACTGAGTTTCTTCTCCAGCAGGTCACATGGGGTTCACATGTATAGCAGAGCAATTTGGGGAATGAGGAAAGGAATTAAGGACAACTGCCCACCCAAGGCAGGACATTCAACTGATCATTAATTGGATACTAGAATCCTAGGCCGTTTACCCAGTGCCTGGATCAAATCTCTCTGCCAGTTTACACGCAGATGTTTAGTGTTGGGATGCTAGGGGCTATGCAGATGGCTTTCCAACCTATCTTAGTGCATATAACTGTGATTGCAGATAAATGCTCTGAACCTGAGTCTGTCCCGTAGACCTAATTAGCAGTTCCAGTTGGCCTGATCCCCTGGCAGTGACCCAATAAACCAGCATTCCCTGGACAACACTCTTTGCTTTGGCAGGTGATTCAATACAGGATTCATTTTCTAGTTCTGACTCCCACATTGGTGTCAAGAGTAGAAAGTTAACTCCAGGCAATCACCTCTACATATGTATTTTGGTTATTTGGCATCTAGAGCTGGACAGATGCCCTATTTAATTTGAAAGGTCAAAGGCAGCATCTTTTTAGCTGGAGCAGGTAGCTGAGTCAGGACTTCATGTTGCTAAAAAGAAACCATAGGTTCATTATTTTGGCTTTTTCCTGAATATGAAAGGAATGGTAAATTTCCATTAAATTTAACCCAGGACTCCTAATAGTTATTATGATTAGCATATTATTCCTCTCTTGGTTTTATTTTCTTTTAACAAGTGCTTAATTATTTTACTGAGAGATAAAGGTGAAGTTCAGTAGCAAAGAGCTGATATTATTTACATTTTATACTCATGTCTCTATTTTTAAAAACATGTATATATCAGTCTGCTTGGGCTGTCATAATAAAATACCACTGTTTTGGTATTTTAAACTTGCTGTCTGATGTTTATTATAAGGACACTCATCCCACCAAATCAGGGCCCCACCCTCATGACCTCATTTAACCTTAGTTCAGTAGAGGCCCTGGAAGTTAGTGCTTCAACATACCCTAGGGGGTGGACACAAACATTCAGTTAATGACAACAAATATGTATATATATCATTGTAAGTTAGAAATGCCAACAAGCATCTGGTTTAAGGATAAGCCCATTGCTTGGGCTTCTAATACCTTCTTTTTTTATCTCTATCCTTCAGATGAAGATACAAATCTATGTGTTAGGTGAACCCATATTCTGCTCTCACAATTTTTACCTTCTGTGTTTTTTTTTTTATTATCTTTATCATTAACCTTCTGTGGTTTTGATGTTATTCAATAAGTAGACCTTATTTTACTCCATAATGTCTACCTGAAAACAATATTATGCTAGTTTAAAAAAATTATTTTTTTACCTTACTTCACTCCAAACAAAGTAGTTGACAGAATGCACATAGAACAACAAAATTATTAAGTGAAGTGAAGGAAAAGGAAAATGACCTGGGGAAAAGAAGATGAAACCAAGAGAAAAGTTGGAACACAAAAATTTGCCATAAATGCCTGGGAAATAGCCTATAATAGGCCTCAAATTTGAGGTTGAGTTCCCTAGCAGCTAAAGCAATAAGAAAATCAGGAAGATAGACTTTCTATGTTGATGGTTCATAGCAAGTTCATGTTCTTTGAAGGTTGACAAAGTGAGAAGGAAGACAGAAGAAATATAGTTGACACGTTCCTAAGGAAATTAAGGATCCTAACTAGAAAACAGAATAACTAGAGACTGCATAGATCATATCTATGGCTAAGTCCATGATTTTCCCAAGAATCCTGTCTTTTTTACATAGAGAGGGGTTCTGGAGGTTTAGTTTCATCCAGCAGATTCTTGGTCCAGCACCACTTGGAAGTCTAAGTTGGTACCTGGGTATCTGTATTTTAGCAAGCTTTCCAGGTGCTACTGATTCTAGTGGTCCCAGAATGCATTTTGAGAAACCCTACCAGGAGCATGCTGGCAGAACTTTACAAAGAAAATTTCCAAGCCAAACCTACCAATTGCTTACTGTACATAGAAGTGTATGTGCACACACACACAAAGAGCCCATAGAAATCTAACTTTAAGCAATGTTTCTTCCCGATTAACCCTCAAACATAAACTAGTTGTAAAATGTATCCCTAGGAAGCTAACTCAGTTGATTTGCTATACATGGATTTTGGATAGAAGCCAATTAAAACTCCCAGGTCTTTTTGACACAAACTGCACTTGAGTTATTGATCCTTTTTTTTTGAGGCTCAAACACAGGACTTTACATTTATTCTCATTTCCACCCGTCATCTGAGCGGCTGGCCTGAGTCCATGAAGTTGGCCTCATTTGCCCTATACTCTCAACAGCTGAATTCATAAAGGAAAATCCTACATTTAAGCTTGTAGATCATTTATTAAAGTCAGTTGATTTTCTTGAATCGACAATGAACAACATATTCTATTTAAAGTTTCTCATTTTCTTCCCAAATTTAATGTCTTAGTTGGGCAGTTAACTGCAAGAAAAAAGAAATGAGTTAATGCTTTTTGAACTGTCAGTACCTAAAGGGCAATAACTGTGTTCCCAAATCATCTTTAAGCGTCACCTGTTCTTAATGAGAGAAGGCAACACATGTTTGTTGAATGAAGGAATGAATGATTCATATTTAAATTATTCAGAATCAGAACTAAATTTGCCAATGACACAAGGTTATACCTGATGGCTAAAAGACCACACTAGCACCAAAAATAAAGTCTCCAATCAATTAGTGGTTCTAATTAACCAATCAAATGTGGTTCTTTTCTCCCTCCCAACCCACTCTCACCCGCAAGCAGCAACAGCATCACCTGAAAACTTGTTAGCAATACAAATTATGGTGCCCCATCCCAACCAACTGCATTAGACACTTTGGAGGGTGGGCCCACCAATCTCTGGTTCAACATGCCCTCCAGGTGAGTCATTGGCACTAAAGTTTGAGAACCACTAAAAGATAGTGTTGGTCCTTTGGAGGCTGACCACATTACTGGTATTTGATAGAACGCCTTCCTCAATGCATGTAATTTGTGGTCTAAAGTATGTCATTGAGCACCTACTGTATACCAGGAACAGGGCTAAACACTCGGGACAAAGACAATAGAGATAAACTAATTTTTTTTTACCACACTACTATCTTTTTAGCATCAACATAATGTATATTCATAGTAAATTTTTTTAAGCATAAAAAGAATACATAAGCAGGAGGGGGAAACTCCACCTAATCCCATCATTCAAAGGTAAATTCTATAATCCCAGTTAAATCTAAATAGTAGTGCCATCAGAGACCCTGGTCCTGGACCTGAGGTTGGTCTGGGAAGTTTCCAGCTTGGACAACCTCCACAGGCAGCAGTACAGAAGGGCCCTAGAAGTGCCAGTGCATAGTGTGACCCACTGTCCCACTGTACCCAGGACTGTCCCCGTTTTAACTCTGTAAGTCCCACATCCTGGGGAACCTCCGAGTCCCTAGCAGACTAGGACAGGTGGTGACCCTACAGGTGTTTCTGCATTGGATAGGCATTCCTTTCTTGGTTTCTTCCTGTTGTGAAAAAAAAAAAAAAGGGAATGAGAATTTCAGATAGCTGTGATGTGATGAAGGAAGACCAGAGTCAGAAGTTCTGATTTCAAGCCAGATGCTACCATGTCCTAGGGGATCCTGGCAATTTTAAGGATCTTCCCAGAGCCTGTGAACACTAAATAACCTCAGTAGGCTTCCTATATATTTCAGCATCAAAGCCACAGTAATCACAGTGGCTTCCTGGGCCCCACATAGCCTGTTCTTCCCCTACCCCTCCTGGACCTCATCTACTGCTTTCCCCATCATGCAACCATCACAGACACACTGGCCTTCTTGCAATTCCCCAGACACATTCGGTGCTTTTGCCCCAGGCCTTTGCACTGGCTCTTCTCCACCTGGAGCAATGATTCACCCAGAGATCCATGAGCTTACTCCCATACTTCCTCAGGTCACCCATGTGCCACCTTAGCAGTGAGGCTGTCCTAAACCACACAATATAAAGTAGCAACAACCCTTGCCCCGCCCCAGCCCCTACACGCCCAGCAGTTTCTACCCCTTCTTGTGCTTTATTTTTCTACCATGGTGCTTAGCAGCAGATGACCCATCCTTTATTTATTGCTGGTGTATTTTTTGTCATCTCTAATTAGGACATAGAACCTATCTCAGCAGAGGTGTCTGTAATCTCGTTCATTGCCAAGGACCACGGGCAAGGGTGATAATGAATGAATGTATGGATGGATGAATGAATGAAGGGTTGAAATACCACATGTGAAAGCGCTTTGGAAAAAACAAAGGTGTCACCAGAAACAAGGTGTATAAATAAGTGGAAGACTGAAAGAAGTTATTTGCAACACGTATGTAGACCAAAATACGGCATCAATACTATATTTTTAAAAAAATTCAGTTATCAGTAAGAAAATGATCAGCAACACAACAGAAAAAATGGGTAATGGCTGTTAGTCAGAAATTTACAGTAGAGGAAATTTGATTGGTTGATGATGTTGGGCAGGTAGCTTTTGTGTCTAGTTTTCCTCATCAGTTAAAATTGCCCTCTGCCTCCTAGAGTAGGGAGAAAACATGAGTTAATATAAGTCAGCACCTTGAAGCAGCAGGTGACATAGGAAGTGCTATATAAGTGCTAGCTAGTGTCATTATCAATGGTAATCAGAGAAATATGATTTAAAGAGAAAGTACCACTTTTCACCCATCAAATTGGTAAGTAATTTTAAGTCTGAAAATAATAAATATAAAGGATGTAGGAAAAAATACGTATTATCTAGTAAAACTGAAAATATGCCTAGCCTGTGCCACTTTTGAGTATAATCTAGGGCAGCTCTTCCCAAACCTCCTTGACTCTAAAAACACCCGAAGTGGTGGTTAAGCACGCAGATGCCTGGAGATCCCCAGAACCTCTAGGGATCTGAATATTTAACACACACACGTAATACTACAAGGTATTCTTAGTCTCAGAAAAATGTGGAAAACATTGAAGTAATGCTTTTAAGACTTGTAAAAGGAGGCCAAATGTCACATTCTTAGCAAAAGTAAAGTGATGGAAACAAGCTAATATGTATTAATAGATAAATGAACTGATAAAATCCAATGTATACAGTGGAAGAGTCATAGCAGTTTAGAATTATAGCTCCATGTGTCAATATAAATGGCTCATTTAAAAAACTGGGTGGAAAAAAACAAGATGCAGAACTATCCTTGGTACTGTTTTATGGTGTGACTATTGTACAATACTATTCTAACATATTTCAAAAACAGCACAGATTACACAAATGGAAATGTAAATTGGCATTAGCACTTTATAAAATGGTTTGGCAATGTTTACTCAAGCTCATTATAATTCTGTCATATGACCTAACAATTCCACTCATTACATACCCAATAGAAACGTATACATGTGTACCAAAGAACATGTACAAGAATGTTCATAATAACACTACTCATAATAAACAGGAAATTGAGAAATGACCCAAATGTCCATCTAGGGATAATGTTAAATAAATTGTAATATGTTAATGTGATTGAATACTATACAGCAATGGAAATGAATGACTTATGGGTATATGCAACAGCATGTATGAATTTTACTCAAGTGTTGGGCAAACGAAGCCAGACAATAAGGATTTCATTGTACAGTATAAAATTCACAAACAAGTAAGATTAATATGCAATGTTGCAATATGAGCATGAAGAGCACGAAGGTACTCGTAATACTTGGGATTTCTATCTGCGTTGTGGGTTGTATGGGTGTCCTTTACAGAAGTTTATTGAACTATGACTGTGATATGTACATTTTATACACAAATTTTGCCTCAGTAAAAAGCAAAATACATATTAGAATGCACTCTATATTTCATGGATATATATTACATGTAAAATATGGAAATGAACTTGAACTATATACACCAAATGCAACAAATTTGTGGTGTAACTACATAGTTGGAGTGGGGGTGACAAAGGTTGGCAGCACCAAGGATGATAGTTTGAAGTGAACTTAAGCTATCTCTGTGATGCTTTAATTATTTAATAAATGAAAAAGAAATAGAAAAAGCTAGAATCAAATATATTAAAAATTAAGTTGGTAATGCTGGGTTATTCTTTATTTTTATAACTCAAAAATGTTTTAAAATATATGAGAAAAAGAACATTCTAAAGGGTAGAGTTTTTAAAGTAGGGAATTGCTTAATTTCAGGGAAAGTGTTCATGTTTTATAGATGAGCCACAAAATAAGTAATCTTTGAGTCATTTTAGTGAGACTAACATTTCTTTAAAATCTTTACATAACTGATGTTAGTTATACTCTTCATTCCCTCTTTCCACTGCTGCCAGATGCCTCAAAAATTCCCTGGACATTCGGTGTCATTTGTTCTATTGTTAATAACCAAACTGAAAAAATCATGTTTGCTTGCAGGGACACAGATACTAAGAGTTCACCCAGTTCTGGTCAAGAGAGCTGTAGAAATAGAGACACATTTAAAGAATCTGGAATAAGATAAAGCTTAACCTTCTCATCTAAGGAAGAAAAATAATATTTTACGAACAAGATGGAAACTGTGAATCATCTGGGACCATCAAATGGAACATCTGGAAAAGCCTGTGCCAAAGCTGGGCAAAGGGGCAAGGAGGCATCAGAGGCTGTGATGGGCTGTCTACCACTCCAGAGGTCTGGCCAGGAGGATGCTGCCGTCAACACAATTGACTTCCTGGTCTCTGGGGGAGATAAAGCCATCCTCAAGGAAGAAGGCCAAAAATAGGAAGTCTTAAAATACAAAGGAAACAAACATTGTTTTTTCCGGACAATGACCCTCTTGACATGAGCCACCAGAAGATAAGTTAGCCCCCTTAAGAGAATGTCTCCCCCCCAAAATAAGAAAAATACAGTTCTACCAGTCAGCCATCTGATTCTAAATTAGACACTGCCCAGGCTCACAAGAAACTTTTTGAGCACTCGCACTCACCCCAGCTTCTCCTTCTCCCTCAGCGTCTTCCCTTCCAATTGCTCCCAGGAGATTTTGAGAGGGTGGGGAGTGAGAAAAAGACACAGGACAGGCAAGTTTGGGGAGTGCGGAGGGGGAAGAAGCAGCTGGGCGCCCACGGCGCTGTCTGGGTCTTCTGCTTTGAGTGAATGGCCTCACTTCCCAGGGGGCCTGTTTGGGTGCCGCCTTCATGGCCTCTGGAGGAAGTTCTCCACATCGCCAGGCCTGCAGAGCCCACCTGGTCCTCTCATTAAGGAAGTGTCTCAGTCTCGATCCACTGACTGCCTTGGAGAAGACACATAGAGGACTCTATTTCTTCATCCAAGAAGTCTGCAGGAGTGGGCTGAGAAGGGGGATTACGAAGGGGGAAGGCTAGATAAACCATGTGCTCCCGTCCTGCCATCCAGCCAGGGCTGAGTAGGTTCCCCAGCAAAGCCAAATGCCATTGGACCTGCCTGCCTAAGTAAGCTGCCGCTGCCTACCCAGCCCCAGCATCCTCAGATGCTCCTTCTGAGAGGGCTTCTCCTTCACTGAATACGGCCTGTTCCCCTAAAAGCTGCCTTTGATTTCTAACCTGTGCACAGATTGGTTTGTTCAACCTCTCAATTCCTTTTGAAAGGAATTGAAAGTATATTGGTTACTGTTAGCAGGCAGGCATGCACACTTGCGCCCTAAAGCCTTCTTTATTAAAAACGTGTGTTTATTGTTGTATTTGCCTGTGTGCATTTTGTTGTTTACCCAGAGGAGTGATTCAGAGAGTGCTCACTACAAGCCAGGTAGGCAGAAACTAGTGCTGGTGAGAAACAAGTGTGTTTGTACAGGTGCTACCTCTCAGTGGGCTGTCCCACATGCCCTACACACCACGCAGGTCATGCTGTGGCCGCCACACCCCATGTGGGCCAAGCTGGGCCCAGCTCTCCTTCCCACAGCTAACTGATATTGATGATGGCTTCTGGCTGATCAGAATGAGCACTTCCACCAAATGGCCACTGGGTGCCTCAGGTAAGAAATTATTTTCTTGTACTTCCTAGTGTATCCGTGTGCCCAGTGGTCAGCAATCCTTGAGAGTTTCCTGAAGCTGGAACAAAATTGCTCTCTTAAGAGTTGCAAGCAGGTTCTGCTTTCAATGTAAAGCCTTGATTTCAGAGCAGAGTGACCCTTTTGGTGGGAAGAGCTGCTTCATTGGATAATTTGGTTCATTAATTCAATTATTCCACAATTAGGCACATTGACTAAGTGCCCAAACTACCCTCCTTTCTAGGCTGATCATGAACAATCAGGGTTCCTGCCGTCCTGAAGCTTGCAGCACAACGAAGTGGAAGCACAGTCATCAGTAACCAAACAAATATCTAATGGCTCTGCAGGAGACAAATGGCCTCAGTGACAGATGAAGATGGATTAGAGAGGGGGTTCACGGTTCATGGAAAGTGAAGACCTAAAGAATGAAACAGGGTCAGTCCAGTATGGCAGGGTAGGGGATGTCCCAAGTGAAGGAAGTTCCAAGCAAAGTAAACAAGTGGCATAATGGGAAAGGCTTAGCTTGTTTGAGGAAACCAGGAAATGTGTCCCAGCCACTCTGAGTCTGCGTCCAGCCTGTACCTGTTCACGGTCGCCTGTTCCCGAGACAGTGCATGCTGTCCAGGACTCTGCAGAGGAGGTGGGGCTGGGGCGGCCAGGAATGCAGAGGAGCCAGCTCTTCCCCTCCCAGGCTTGGTGTGCGATGCCCTGGTGTGATTTGGTATTTTACAGACGCCGAGATTGATATTTGTGGAAGATACGGTCGGCCCTACCACCACATTGGTGGTGATTTCAAGTCACTTTCTGTGCTATGTTTCTCTTCCACTGTTTTCAAGGCTTCCAGAAAGTCTTCTTAAGTTTTTGGCTGGACCTCAGCTTTTCGGTGGGCAATTACGGAAGGACCTGCTCTGGAAGGAAAGGAAAGAGAGAGTTCTATCTCCTCCCTGAAGCCAGAGTGGGAGAATCAGCAGAGGTCACCCACGGAGGTCAACTAGCCTAGAGCTCGCAGGGGTCACCTGCTCGAGGCAATAGGTCAGTACGCTGACCAGAGCAGGGGGTGAGACGGAAAGGGAAGTAGCCCTCCAAGAACTCGCAGAGAGATCAGGAGACTGTTTACGAGTGATAAACAGTCGTCCTCATGGGGCACTCAGGCCACCGCTGTTTGTCTGTAAAAGGAGATAAGATGATGGGTCAGGCTGGAGTGTTGGTGCTACCTCGGTCTGTCATGTGACACACATCTGACTGGCTTTAGCTGCCTTTTCCCCACTTCTCCCACTTTCCTGGACCCTGAGGATCAATGATCTCTTGGCATAAAAGCCACTTCTGCTTGTTTTCAAGACGTGAGACAAAGTTATGTAAGAATTGAAAGTAACAGGGAGCTTTTAGGTGAGGTTCGAGCGCTTTTAGACCTTATCAAAATCGAACATGTATTAATTTTTTTAAAAATAGACTTTTTAACAGAGCAGTTTCATGTTTATAGCAAAATTGAGTGGAAAGCACCGAAAGTTCCCACATAGCCCCCTCTGCACAGACACACAACCTCCCCCCCAGCGACATTCCACACCACAGTGCTGTGTTTATTGTAACTGATGAACCCACCTCAACTTACTTAGGGTTTGCTCTTGGTGATGTAAAACCAATGGGTTTTGTTAAATGTACAATGACATGTGTTCCCCATTGTAGTATGACACAGAATATTTGCACTGCCCTAAAAATTCCCTGTCCTCTCATCCTCCCATTGACCCATTCTCCCATTTTCCCCTGCCAACCCCTGGAAACCACTGATCTTTTTACTGTCCCCATCATTTTACCTTTTCTAGAATAGCATATAGTTGGAATTATTCAGCATGTAGCCTTTTCAGGGTGGCTCCCTTCACTTAGTAAAATGCATTTAAGGTTCTTCCGCATCTTTTCGTGACTTAGTAGCTCATTTCTTTTTAGCTCTGAATAATATTCCATTGTCTGGATGTCCCACAGTCAATTTATCCACTCACTTGCTGGAGGGTAGGTATCTTGGTTGTGCCTAAGTTTTGGCCATTATGAATAAAGTTGTTATAAACCTCTGTATACAGATTTTTGTGTGGACATAACTTTTCAGTTCATCCGGCTAGATAGCAAGGAGTGTCATTGCTGAATCTTATGGTGAAATTATGTTCAGTTTTGTAGAAGAATTGCTGAGCTGTGCTCCAAAGTGGCCATCCTATTTGTAACAAACACTGTGTAAATAAAGATACCTTTAGCTATAATTTCCCTGTTTCCCTACATATGGTGACATTTGGGGACACCCTACACAGTAGAACTTCTTTCAAAATTGGAGTCAACCTTCCCCACCCTTGCTGTTGCTTTATCAACTAAGTTTATGCGATATTCTCCATACTTTGTTGTCATTTCAACAATGTTCACAGCATCTTCACCAGGAGTAGTTTCCATCTCAAGAAACCACATTCACTGCTCATCTATAAGTAACTTCTCATCCATTTGAGTTTGATCATGAGATTGCAGCAAATAGGGGCTCCACTTCTAATTCTAATTCTCTTGTGATTTCCACCACATCTGCAGTTACTTCCCCTACTTCATTACAAAATCATTACAAAGGAGTGGCCAACATGTAGAGAATATTTTCATCGTTGTCTGATGTTAACAAACTGTCAAATCCTGCTGGGTGCAGTATCCTGTAATCCCAGCACTCTGGGAGACCAAGGCAGGAGGATCCCTTGAGCTCAGGAGTTTGAGACCAGTCTGAGCAGGAGAGAGACAAGATCTCTACTAAAAATAGAAAAATTAGCCAGCCATTGTAGTGGGTTCCTGTAGTCCCAGCTGCTCGGGAAGGCTAAGGCAAGAGGATCATTTGAACCCAGGAGTTTGAGGTTGCTGTGAGCTATGATGACACCATGGCACTCTAGCCTGGGGCAACAGACAGAGTCTGTCTCAAAAAAGGAGGGGGGGATGAAATTGCCACAGCCACTCCAATCTTGAGCAACTCCTACTCCTACTGATCAAGGAAAGACCATTCAAAAATTTATGGCTTGCTGAAGGCTTAGGTGATTGTTAGCACTCAAGAAATAAAGCATTTTTTATTTTTTGAGGTATGTGTACATTGTGTTTTTAGACATAATGCTTTTGCACAGTTAATAGACTATAGTGTAGTATAAAATAATTTATATATGTACTGGGAAATCAAAAAATTTGTATGATTCACTTTATTACAAGAGTCACTTCACTGTGGTGGTCTGGAATGGAACCCACATTATCTTCCGGGTATAGGCCTGTATATTTTGGATAACACTAATCTATCAGACATGTCTTTTGTAAATATTTTATTCTGCTCTGTGGCCTTAGACCTTATTTTGAGAATTACTTTAGCAAGTAGGGGTTTTCACTTACAGGAAAAGTGGGGGGGATTTCTCCTTCGATTTTGTATGACAAAAGACTTAGATATGATGAGTGATTATGATCCCCAAAAGAAGCAAAGCAATATGATGTAGAAGTTTTAAAACATTGTGTTTGTGCTTTCCTAAAAATTTCTGGTCAACTTTATGTTTCTGCTTTTTATTTTTTACATATCTAACTTTTGAACATAACTACAGCATCATTATCGGAACCCCCCAAACCCCAATAATTCCCAACTATATTATCAATTTGTGTTCAGTTTTTCCTTATTGTTTCCAAAGAAGGCAATTTTAAATGTCTCCAATAGTTCTCCTAAGATCTTTTTTTAGGATAACTATATTCATTTCAATTTAATACTTCAACATGCCTCCTCTTACGTTTCATTAATTATGGTACATCTAAAATCCCTTTTAAAAGTATGTTTTAGGGTTTTGGAAAAAGTCCAGATCTTGGGTAATAGTGTCTTCTGTATTTAAACATTCCACCTGCCACTTGAATCAGAGAATAATGCTCTCCTCAGCTCTCGAAACAGCTATTAGGCAATGGAACTGTACAAATAACTCTGGAGAAGTTATCATTCTTATACCAGTGCCATATGCATATAAACACTTACGTATAGTTCATTTCAAGCCAATTCAAACATTTCAATGTGTTTTAAAAATGGATCTATCCCAAAAGACCCACTTTAGATACAATCAGTAAACTTTAACCACTTCAGCCAAATTGGAGGAAATACTGTAAATTAGTTAAAAGCTAAAAATAAAAATGCTATTTAAAAAGTTTTGATCATTTACAATCCATAACTCTAAGCAAATATTTCATTATGCTATTGATAATTCTAAGCAAATATTTCACACAAGTCTCTTTAACGAACAAAGAAGCCTTACTTACAAGGGTGCAACAATACAGGTAATGGCCAACTTCTCATCAGTAACCACACAAGCCAGAAAACAATAGTACAACATCTTTACAATGCCAAAAGAAGGAAAAAAGCCTGTTACCTTAGAATAATATATCCAAAGACAATATATCCATCAAAAATAAGCAATAAGACATTTTCAGAAAAACAATAAAGCTGAATGGAATTGTTCCTAGCATAAGTCTACTATAAGAATACTAAAGGAATTTCTTCTAGCTGAAAGAAAATGCTATCAGATGGCAACTTGGATTTACATGAAGAAATAAAGAACACAAGAAATGGTAATTTTGCTGTAATTAGTTTTTCTTTCCTCAGTTTCCTTAAGAGATAATTGAGCTACTTAAAGCAAAAGTAATAGCAATGTGTTGTGGGCTTTATTAAGAAGAAACCTGTAAGACAACAATAGAATAACAGAAGGATGCATATGGCAATATACTTTTTAAGGTTCTTATACATGAAGAAATATAATATGAATTCAGAGTAGATTATAATAAGTTAGGAACAGATGATGAAATTTTCAGAGCAAAAAACAATAAAAATAAAAGGTTAGCTGATAAAAAAGATGGAGTACTACCAATTATACCATCAATCCTCCCCAAAAAAGGGAGAAAAAAGAAGGTGATGTGATAAATAGAAAACAGATTACAAAATAATAGTCTTGCATATGTGACATTTCATATAATAAAATAATCAATTCGTTAAGAAAGATTAAAAAGATTAAGATTAAAAAATATTAAATAGGTATGTACCTAATAACAGAGATTCAAAATACAGAAGCAAAAAATATATATATAGAAGCAATAAAATAAATTAAAAAATACAGAAGCAAAAACCAACAATGGCAAAAGGAGAAATAGACAAATTCAAATATATACTTTGAGATTTTAATATTTCCCCCTCAATAGTTGCTAAAACAAGTAGATAATACTATCAACCACCTTGACCTAATTGACATTTATAGAATCCACCACACAAAAAGTATTCATGTTTTTGCAAAGATATGTGAGACATTGCAAAGGTAGATCATATGCTGAGTCATTAAAAAGTCTGTAACTTTTAAGTAATTAGTTTATACCAAGTATGTTCTTTGATCACAGTAAAAGTAAATTACAAATCAATAACAAAAAACTAACTGGCGAAATCTCCAAATACTATATTTGGAAATTAAATTGTGGGATATAGCTGTAGCAGTGAAAGAGAAAAATAGTGAAACAACTAAGAAATTTAATGAAACAAAAATTTGTTTATGAAAAGCCTAATAAAATTGATATACTCAAACTAAATTAAACAAGAAAAAAAGAATGAAGACACAAATTACCAGGATGAAGTACGGAGAAGAGACCTCACTACAGTCATTAAAAGGAAATAAGGTAATTTTATGAACATGGTTCAATAAATTCTATAACCTAGATAAAATGGACAAATTCCTTGAAATATAAATTACTAATAATACTAGTATAATAATTATTAATATAATAATGCTAGTATACTACTAGTAATATACCATATAATAATACTAATATAATATAATATATATACCACATAATAATACTAGTATAATAATTACTAATTACTAATATACTAGTAATATAAATTACTAATATTGACTCACAAAGAAATAGAAAACCCAAAAGACTTATGTCCATAAAAGAAATTGATTTCATACTTAACTCTTCCACCAATGGAACTCTGGACCTAGATCCTATCAAATGTAAGGGACAAAGTATATCCATCTTACAGATCTCTTTCAAAAAATAGAAAAGTATTGAATATTTCTGTCTTCATCTGTTTTGTGCTGCTATAAAAAAATACCTGAGATTGGGTAATTTATAAACAACGTTATTTCTCACAGAAATTTATTTCTCATAGTTCTGGAGACTGGAAAGTCCAAGACCAAGGCACCAGCAGGTTTGATTTCTGTGGTGAGGGTCTTGTCTCTGTTTCCAAATGGGCACCTTGAATGCTGCAGGTGGGCAGAGATAGAGCAAAGGGGGATGGACTTTCTCCATCAAGCCCTTTAAAAGGGCACCTAATTCCATTCATGAAGGAGGAGCCCTCATGACTCATCATCTCCCAAAGGCCTTACTTCTCAATACTGTTGCATTAGGGATTAAGTTTCAGCATAAACTTTGGAGGAGATAAAAGCATTCAAGCCATAGCAACTTCCAAACTTATTTTATGAGGGCAACATACCATGTTATGAAAACTAGAAAAAAATTCAATACCAAAAGAAAATTACAAAACCTATATCCCTCATGAACATTATAGAGAATTTCTATCATTTCATGTTGTCTCAGCATCCATTTTGAACATGGGTTTCACTTTCTTATGCCAGAAAGAAGCAGGGCTTAGTCATCCTTAACACAGTTTCCATTTCCCTACTTCTTCCTAGTTTCTCAATATGGTTGATCCAAATATTTGCTTAAAACAACTGACTCCTGGTGACCACCTCCCTCTTGTGACAACCACATATAGATACAACCCACTTGACTCACCCGACTTATCACAGAATGCTCCAGTGACCACTTTTCAGTCACAACATGACCCTTCAGAATGTGGACATGCTTGCTCTAAACCCAAATAGAATTCCCCAGGGAAAGCTCCTTAGGTAATTCCCTGGACCCCAATAAAGGCATCAGCCCATAGGTGCATCCTTCTATTGCTCCCCAACTGCTGGCTGAGCATATTGCCCCTGCAGCTTCCTGTAAGCCTTCATCAGTACCCATATTCTCTCATGGACATGTAAGTAATAAAATTCTGTCATTTCATGTATTTTTGTTGTGCCTCCTCTGTCTTACCCAACCAATACATCCAGACCTAACTATTTTCCCAGTTAAGGCTCTTCTGGAGAGCAATTTTCTTGTTAGTAATAAACTGGATGCAGGTCAGATAAGAGCCACAAGATTATCTTGTAGTGTAAACAAGTTTCCTATGAAAATAACACCTGATCATGAGTTGAACAATTAGATCTTAGGCCATCCACCAGGCTGAAGAAATATTTTGTGAAATGTACATTGTAAACACAACTAAATCTCCTATAGCCCTTTTAGGGAAGGGCTAGAATTTATAGCCACTCTGCCAAGAGGGACCTCAAGACCAAATTAGAAAAAAATACAACAAACATAGTTGCAAAATTTCTTAACACAATATGAGCACATCAATTCCCAATAATATGAAAAGACTAACATACCATAACCAATTAGAATTTATTTCAGAGTGCAAAGTTGTTTTAATTTTTAAAAATCAATTCATGTAAGTTATCATAGTAACAGAGTAAAAGCGAAAAACCATATGATCATATTAATAGATTCAGCAAAATCACGCCATACAATGCAATGTCAATCCACAAGAAAAGGAAAAACTAAGCAAACTAGAAATAGGAAACTTCCTCAACCTGTTATTGACAAAAGCTTAGAGTTGCCATCAAACTTAATGGTAGAATGCTGAATACTTTCTGCCTACAATTGAGAATAAAGCCAAGATGTCTGCTGTCACAACTGTTACTCAGCGTTGTACTGGATGTCCTATGCTTTGTAGTAAGTCAAGAAAAATAAAGGTCAATTGGATTAAAAAAAAATTAAACTCTCTGTATTCATAGATAAAGAATAAACCCCTATGAAATCTATGAATAAATATTAGAACTAATATGGAAATTTAGAAAGGTCATATGATACATACTATAAAGAAAATGTATTTTTATATCATAGCAGCAAACAATTGGGAAATACAATTTAAAAATAATACCAGTTATATAGGCGTTGAAAAATAAAATGCTTTAAGATAAAGTTATCAAAATATGAGCAAGACTGCTAACTATAACACATTGCAGAGAGAGAGTTTAGAAGACCTAACAAGTGGAGAAAGATACCATATTCATGGATTGAGAGCTTTAATATTATCAAGCTATCAATTCACCCCCAATTTTTTCGTAGATTTAATATTATTCCTATCAAAATTCCAGCAAGATTTTTGTAGAACTTGTAGGCATAATCTAAAACATATAGGTAATAGGAAAAACAATTTTGAAAAATATCAATGCAGGTAGCAGAATTATAATAGTGTATTTTAAAAATTTACTATAAAGCCACAGTAAGAAGAATAAATAAATAGATCAATGGAGTACAATGGAGAGTCTAGAAATATCACACACATATATGTACCATCAATTGATTTTTGACAAGCCTACAAAGGCAATTCAAGGAGGAAAGAATTTCAACAAATGGTGCTGGAAAACTGGCTATTTGTATTGGGTAGAGAGTGAATCCTGACTCATATTTTACACACTACACAAAAATTAATTTGAAGTGGATTATGGACCTAAATGTAAGAGCTAAAACTTTTAAGGCTCTGGAATAAACCAAAAAAAAAAAAAAATTTTGCGTTAAGAGCTCTTAAATAGAACATAAAAACATAAGCCATAAAAGAAAAAAATTACAAAATTGGACTTAATCAAAATTTAAAACTTTTCCCTATCTAACTGTATGATTAAGAAAATTAATATGAAAAATACACACTGGGAAAAACAAACAGAAAAACATCTATGTGATAAAGGACTGATATTCAGAATATATAAATTTACAACTTAACAATAAGAAAATTACCTGATTTTTTTTTTTTTGAGGAATAGAAGTTTTGATTGACCTTTCAGAAAGAAGATACACAAATGGAAAATAAGCACATGAAAACATAAATATTATTAACCACTGGAAAAATAAAAGGAAAATCACAATAAGATATTATTGTATATCTGTTAAAATAGCTAAAATTAAAAATTCCACTATTGGCAAGTACGTGAAAGAACTGGGACTCTCATACATTGCTGATGGGAAAACAAGATGTTATATCACTTTTGAAAACTGTGTTTTTCTTATAAAGTTAAACATATTTTTACTTCACTGTTAGGGATTTACACAAGAGAAATGGAGACTTAAGTCTTTAACATTCAGACTTGAATATTGATAGAAGCCTTATTAATAATTGCCAAGAAAAGGAAGCAACCCAAATGTCCATGATCAAATGAATAAAAAAAAACAAAATATGTTATATTATTCATACACTAGGCAAGGAAATATTGATACATGCAACGACTTGTATTAATCTTGAAAACGTGATACTAAGCAAAAGAGGTCAGCCACAACTGCATGTATACTCTGATTTTATTTTATGAAAACCCCCAAACGGAAAAACTAATTTATAGTGACATATCAGTGGTTGCCTGGTGTCAAAATTGGGAAGGAGTCACTGCAAGGGGCTAAAAAACATCTTTAGAGTGATGAAGATGTGCTACATCTTGACTAGGTAGTGGTTACATAGGTGTATACATTTTCAAACATGTGGAACTGAAAATGGGACATTTTATTGTAGGTTAATTGTGACTCAGAAAGATTGAATTAAAGCAAAGAAAAATGCACATGAAGACAAAGCTATGGGAATGGCTAAGATTAAAAGCACTGCCGTTATCAAGGGTTAGGAAATCTAGGAGCAGCAAGACTCATCCACTGCTGATTAGTGTATAAATTGGTAAAAATCACTCTGGAAAGCTAGCGTTAGTGATCATATGTATAACCTTTGACACAGGCATTCCCTTTCTAAATATAAACCCAACATATATAGGCACCAAAAGAATGTTCATCACAGTATCACGTGATGAACATACTGTGATGAACATTCTTTAACTATTTTATAGTTAAAAACTAGAAATAAGCCAATTGCCCACACATAGTAGAATGAATTAACAAGCGGTGACATATTCATGGGATGAAATACGATGAAGGGCAATATATTCATAAGCTGGAATGTGGCAAAGGGAATGAATGAACTACTCATCCATACAAGAAACAACAGTGAAGCCCGCAAAGCAGATGCTAGAGTGCCCAGAACGTATGGTGACATTTATATAACATCTGTAAACATGGACAACTGACCCATGGTGTCTAGACGGTGTGTTCTTAGGCAAAGAGGAAGGGAGCCTGAGGAGAGTTCCTGGGAAGGTAGTAACTTTTTATTTCACAACTCCAGTCGCTGCCAGAGTATGGGCCCTTTGTAATGCCACATTGAGTTAGATACTCATGGCTTATGCCTTTTCCAGGAATTAGAAGAAGTCTAGAGTTTTTTGTCAATAATTTTAATGCTCAGTGGGAGGATTCAAACAGGGAGGAAGGTTGAGATGTAGTAAGATCACTGAAAGATATTTTTTGGATGAGAAAAGATTTGAGTGATACTCACAGTGATTTTTTTAAAGCCACTGAAGGGGAAGAATTAATGCCATAGGAAATAAATGATTTAAATGAAGAAAGACTGTTTTGTTTTGTTTTTTTAAAGCAGGGGCTCAGATGGGAAAGGAGGAGAAGGGCATTTGTGGAAGTGCTAATGTTGTACAAAATCTTGTACCAGAAGGATCCTTTTCCCTCCAAGTCTCAAAAAAGAAGCTACTGACGGAAGCCACATAGGAAACCTATAGAAGGATGAAGGAAGACTGGGAAATTTTGAGAAAGAAGCTGAGGGAGTTTGTGTTTGATCCAAAGCACAGCCAGACGTGGGACCCTAAGGGCAAGGCGGTGAGAGGTGGCACGCCCAACATAGGAAGGGAGATGGCAGCTGCTTATGCATAAGTAAAAGAAAAAATGAGTCACATTGTAGGCTCAGCTAAATTTCAAATCTACACCTTCCTTATTGTGTTAATAGGCACAATCATTCTTCCCAAATACCTGAGCATGAAACCTCCAAAAGTCGTAGTTTTGTTGTGCCCCCTCACAAGCTTCTCATACCCAACACTCCCCTCTCTGTCTTCTGCAATGGAGATCCTCCCGGAGAAAACCTGAACAGCTGTGACATCTGCCCAGCAGGGTCTCTACCTCTAGTCTCCCCTTTGATTCCTATTTCCCTCATGTGACACTTAAATATTGTCATGCTCATGTTCAAAGACCTTCAATGGCTCCTGGTGTCAACTGTGAGTTAGACTAAAAACCTGAGTCAGGAGAGCCCACCTCCCATTTCAGACCGTGATGGAATCCAGAGCACATGGCACCTCCCCAGAGCGGACACAAGCTCAGCAGCTCCACAGGCAGACTTTCACCCAGGTAAGTACAAAGTAATAATAGCTGACAGGTGTTACGTACTTATTACCTGTGGGACGTTGTTCTAAGCACTTGGTGTGTGAGCCCATCTGATTCCCATAACAATCTCTTGGGGTGAGAGAGATTGGCAATCCTCTTGCCTATCATTGGATAGGCAGGGGAAATGACACATGGAAAGGCCATGTAAATCGCCCCACTTAAGAGTTAGTGAGTGCACAAGGTACCAAGTCCAAGCAGGTGGACTCCAAAGCACGTATGTAACTCGGATGCTAAGAACAGGCACTTGCTTGGCTTCCAACATTTCTGTCTCTGAGTTTGCCTGTCCAAAGCAAAATCTTGGTTTGAAGCCTACCTTCAGCATGGCCTAGGACCCTTTGAATTTTGGGTTTCCTTCTGGTACCTAAAGCTATGTGGTGTCTTGAAACAGAACTTTCCTCTCCCCTAACTCTATGGGTTGGGGAACAACCCTCTGCCATAGCCAGCCCCTTGTCCGTGAATCAACCTGTGACCTTGATGGTGTGCTAATGTTTCCATCCCTCCTACTCGGCCATGAAAAATAGCTCGTCATTTTTATTTTTATTTTTTTTGTAGAGACAGAGTCTCACTTTATCGCCCTCAGTAGAGTGCCGTGGCGTCACACAGCTCACAGCAACCTCCAACTCCTGGGCTTAGGAGATTCTCTTGCCTCAGCTTCCCGAGTAGCTGGGACTACAGGCACCCACCACAGCACCCCGCTATTTTTTTTGTTGCAATTTGACCAGGGCGGGGTTTGAACCCGCCACCCTCTGTATATGGGCCCGGCGCCCTACCCACTGAGCCACAGGGACTGCCCAGCTAGTCACTTTTAAATGCTGAAAATAAGAACTGGGAAGTTAAAAATTAAAGAGGGAAATCTCATCCTTGGAAAGAACAAGTGGTCCCTCTAAAGATTATTTTCATCTTCTTCCTAGCTCTATAGTTCTGATTTCAACACAAAAACTATCTGTATGTATTATATTAATATCTTACCCTGTTTTGTTGGATTGATTCTCATTTGCGAAAAGACTTTCTTTTTATTTTTCCTTGATTTTAAGGAAATTATCATTTGAAGAAAGAAACAATTAACAAATGCTTTTGCCCAGGAAGTTTGTTGCCTCTTTCTAAAAAGTTATCCTCATTTTTCTTCCCAGAACAATTTTTCTCAAGATGCTTTTTAACAAGTTAGCAATTACAACCACCTTTTCCATGCTATCTGTGACACTCTTAAGATTCCACTGTAGATGCAATTTTTATCAGTTTGAATAGTGTTGGCATGTAGCGGGGTTCTTATACAGAGTCAAAGATTCGTGTTAATATTCTACAAACTAAGATGCCGCCAGCCTATGAAAGTTAAGTTTTACAGGCACTGCCCTGTCACTTAATGTATTTCTTTCTTCCCAAAACACACAGCTTAAAGGCTTGTCATGAATAGTATGAAATCTCACCCTTCCCACGCTTCGATGTGGAAGCCCTATCGTAAATATGTAGCACATTATCCTTAAAACAAATTTCTCTCTGACTTCCGTGACACTGAAATGGACTGCAGACAATGGTGCTGGCTCCATTCCAGGGTTTCTGCACACTGCTCCTTAACATAAAGTGAGTTCACAAAGGCTGGGGTTGCATTTCTGAGGATAACTGTACACTTTTGTGTCTGCACATACAAAGTAAAGCAGTGAATTGGGGCAATTATCCTTGTAATTCAAGTGTGCCCTTTTCTCCCCACATACATATTTTGGCTTCAATTATCTGAGTGTTCCAAAAAGGATCTCCCCACCACCACCACCACTTTGTGGATAATGGCTTCATTTCCCTATTTTGTGTATGTATATTTAAATTATTCCCTAGTCTATAGGTATAAGTGGGGGAAACTTTTGCAAATAAATCATTTTGGAAGCAACACTTTTCTTTTTTCGGTTCAACAGGCAAAGGGTAGTTTTCCTGTGAGGTCAGAGTCCCACCCAGGCAGGGACAGCCTGTCTCTCCCTCTTGCAGCTTGAGGACCAAGGGACGATGGCAGAGGCCCTGGCCCCCGGGGACTCGACAGAAGCTGTCATCCAGGAGGCAGGCACACAATTCACCTGTGGTCTGCTTGTCATCGTCAGATGCATTGACAGGGAGGGGCCTGGGAAGGAGAAGCGCGTCTTCCATGCCAGCCGGTGAGAGAGCGGAGGGGACGTCACTCAGCAGGAGTGAGATAGTACTGTCAGCGTCATCAATGGGCATGAGTCTTCCAAGTTGTGGACAGACAGTTCCTAGACGCTTTGTGGAGTCCTTTGCGGGGCTTCCCTCTGGGGAGGGATTTGCAGGATAGGATCAGGAATTGTGAACTGGTCTTTAATGTTGGGTGCCAATATTGTGTGATGAGCTGGTGGCCTGAGGCCCCAGAGGAATCGCCCATCCTAACGTACCCACATCACTTGAAGAACAAAAGTGCTAGGCTTTGGCAGGTGAGCGAGCAGTCCACCTCTTTGCACTTGTTTGGCCTTTTCTCTAAGAAAGATGTTGCTTTCTTTTAAAATTGTGGGGATATAAATGTGGACATTATCTTAGGAATCCTTGAGTTGAGTACAGCTGAGAAAGAGGAACGTATGTTTACAATAAGATAAAGTCCCTCCTCAGAGTATTTATGCCACCATCTCCGAAAATGACTGATTTTTAGTGTCGTGAAACGTAGGTCAGGAGAGGGTAACCCAAAAAACCTCACTGAGGGGGAAGACTGTACAGTTTTTATTGTATTATGGCTACAGTTCCAGATACTTTTTGAACCAAATCCAGAGGTTTCAGAATACAAGTCTCGGAAATGTTATTACTCCCCTTCATATTGAGCCGGGGAACTTGTTGGCTCCAAATAAATGCGGAGTGCATGTGGACATATCTGTCTGGAAAGTCGATTCCTTCTCCTACCAGGTGAATATGAAAACAAAATGCCTCGTTCCTGGAACAGGGGGATCTATGGAGCCCTGGAGCCAAGAGAGACCAAGAAGTCCAGTCTTTTAAAGCCGAGAAGAACGCGGTGCCGACTGCATTACATGGTCCGTCCTCAAGTCTGGGGAATTGTCATCGGCTGATGTGGCCACAAGGATGAAAGAAAGATTTCTTCATGACGCTAAGGGTTTTGTTTTCTGGTCATAAATCAATCATTGCTTTATGTCAGTCAACCTTAACTGGAACATTTAGTCACAGGAGATATTTTAACGTAATTTATTACTGCCGCGGGTCAACAGCACCAGAGATCGAGCCCCTGGGAAATGAGTCCTTGCTCAGAGTTCAGACGGCTCAGGTCAGGGCTGCCAGCCACTGGCTAAATATCTCCAGTCATTCCTTCTCTTCCTCCAGCAACACGGTCAGGGATCTCCACACTAAAATCCCCAGCTACCTATCTGCCGTGCAGCTCTGTCATTTTCTCCCTCAGGTCTCCAAGGTCCCTGCCTCTGTGCTCATTCAGTCCCTCCTTCAACCTCTGAAATCTCCACTTCCACCTCCAGATGGGACCTGCACGTTCAAAGCTTCCTGGTCCTCCCCCAATCCCGCCATGTCCTCTTGCTCCTCCTCTTTCTCCTTCCGCCCCCACCTCTTCCTCTTCCTTCTTGCTCTCTCTTCTTTCTCCACTTTCTCCCTCTCCCCCCCTCCCAAATTCTAATTCAGTGGTTTGATTGACAGCTCATTCTTCCCAGCCCTACTTTGATTTGGGACACTTTTGTGAACACCATATATCCTTTCAAAATCCTGCCTTTGTACTCTGGGTTCTCAGCCCTTATCTCCGTCTGACTCTGCATCACCTTTGCATTTCCCCTCTTTCCCCCACCCTTGGCTGTGCTGCCCTCACGCATCCATCTTTAGTTCTGGCCCTTTCCCATCCTTTATGCAAGACTCTTCATTCTCTCTACAGCTCTACCTAAACCATCATTTGCGGTATTAATCCTGTCTATGGTTCAACTAAACCCAACACAGATTGAGTGCCCACCCCTGTGTCCAGCTGCCACTGTTTGTCCTGTTGGTGCTATAGGCTGAAAATGACCAATCTTAGCATCATCCTCCTAAAACAGGGTCCTCAAACTTTTTAAACAGGGGGCCAGTTCACTGTCCCTCAGACTGTTTGAAGGCCAGACTATAGTTTAAAAAAAAAACTATGAACAAATTCCTATGCACACTGCACATATCTTACTTTGAAGTAAAAAAACAAAATGGGGGCAGTGCCTGTGGATTAAAGCAGTAGGGCACTGGCCCCATATTCTGGAGGGGGTTCAAACCCAGCCCTGGTCAAAAACTGCAAAAAAAAAAACCGGGAACAAATGCAATATTTAAAATGAAAAAAAAAAGGCACTCCCTTCTGCAAAAAAAAAAAAAAAACCCTCCTAAAAAAAAACGGCCTCTCTTAACAGCAAAAAAAGGCCCTACTAACTCAAAAACAAAAACAAACAAAAAAATTGACCTCCTAACTTCAAAAAAAAATAAATCCTAACTTGTTCTTACCTCGGTCCTCAGGCAGCAGCAGGCTCTGCACAGGCAAGCCCGTGACTCCTCCGATCACGAGTCTCAGTCTCACCTGAGACTGAGAGGAGGAGTCGAGAGACAAAGAGAAGGAGGGGCAGGGAGAGACAGAGAGAAGGAGGGGAGTCTGAGAGTGTGGTGCTCGTTCCACACATGCACACCATGGCCCCGGGACGAGTTGGCTGCTAAGCAGGACAGGCACCAGGTGGCAAAAATACCCAGTGGGTCAGATTAATGTCCTCGGCAGGCCGCATGTGGCCCAAGGGCCGTAGTTTGAGGACCCCTGTCCTAAAACAACCTCCTCTTCTTTCCCCAGGCCCCATATCTGGTACCACTTATCCCGCTTCCTGGCTTTTTTTTTTTTTTGAGACAGAGTCTCATTGGCTTTAAAGCTAGATCCCCTGACATCTCAATTTTAATATCCAAGCTGTCATCTTTCCTACTTGAACAGAGCTCTGTGGTACAGTCTCTCTTTGCCCCCAGCTATGGTTTTCATTTGATTTCTTTTCTCTTTGACAGAGATCTCTTGCCTCTGTGCCAACTCTTCTCCTGCTTTTTCCTGCCCTAGGGCCCTCTTTGATCCTATGTCCCTATCCCTCACCCTCTCAATGTGGCTGCCCCAAGGGCTTCTGTAACCCCAATGATAACTCATAAATCTCCCTCTCCAGGCTGCAGCATGCAGTAGGGTGGATTGGTGAGAAGTGTGAAGCCTGACTCTGTGGCACAGTTTCCTGGAGGCTTTCCTATCCATCCCTATCACATCCTTGGGATTAACCCTGTGCAGTGAAAAGAGCAAAGGAGCAGAAGAACAAACTACAGATGATGAAACCACAGTTTAGAATGGTGCAATGGTGCCCAAGATTTGAGCGCTGCCCTACATTTGAAAGCAGAACTTGCATCTCTAAAGTCCAGAGACTGAGCCCAGAGTCTCCTTGGAGCTTTAAGAAGCTAAATAATGATCAGATCACTTTCCTGAAGTCTTTCAATGGCTCCTCCCTGTCGAAAAAGGAGAATCTAATTTCATTAACCTAGTTCCCAAGGTGGAATCCAAGGTCTGGTTCCAAGTTACTTCTCCAAGTTTATTTTCTGCGACAATAAACTAATTCCCTGACGTACAATCTTTGTGCCCCAGGATCCACTAAAATGTACCCAACACAACTCTCAGCTGATCACCAGCATCAGCCTATTTTATAGTCTATTCTCCTTTCAGCTACCAGAGCGGACTTTTAGAAATGTGAGTGAGCGCATGTCTCTGCTCAGAACAAGATCGCAAGTCCTCACTGTGGTGTGCAAAGCTCCACACGATCTGGCCTCAGCGTTCCCGTTAAGCTCCTCTCTACAATTCACCTCCTCGGTAACATGCCATGGCAGTTCACATGCACGCTGCAGACACATGGGTTGCCCCTCTGCGGCCCTCAGCACCTGCTGTTCCTCTGCCTGGGCTGCTCCAGCCCCCAGCCCCGCACAGCAGCCTCTCTCACTTCCAGAAGATATCTGTTTATTAGAGAGACCTCCCTGCCTATCCACTCTAAAGTGACACGTTCCTGTCACTCTTTGCCCCTTATCCTGCTTTAACGTTCTTTTCAGCGCCTAACACCCCTGGCGGGTTAGAGTTTTGTATGTTTTGTGTCCTTTTCCTGCCACTGGAGTGTGAGCTACTTGAGAGCAGGGACGTTGTGTGTTTCATTTATTTCTGGGTCCCCAACACGAGAACCACGCCTGGTGCATGGTGGATGCCTGGTGTGTGGCAGATGCCCGGTGAATTTGCCGAACACATCCATCATCAGTGAAAATGACACTGCTTATTGTTTACTGTCTCCACATTCTGACTCTGCTCTTTCTGCCTGGAATTTGTGGCAGATCCTGGAAAAGAATCCAATGCCACATGCCGCCTCGGCCATCAACACCCAAGTCATGGACCAGCTAAGTGGCACATTTTCCTGAGCACCCAATCTCTTCGTCTGTGAGCGGCCAAGCTCCTCACCACACTCCAATGACAACATCTTTGTATCTCTTTAGTGACATCTATTGCACCCCGTCTATGGTGTGTTTAATTGTGTACCAGACCCTGTATCTGTGACAGTGCCCAGCACAGACATTGACACACACAAGTAGTATCCGTATAAATAGAGTAGTGGTTATAAATAGATTATGAGCATGTGACTATGTATTGTGTCAATCAAATGGATAAAGAGAAAAGTAAACATAAATGAAAGAGGCTAGGACGCGTACAAGAGAAAAGTAACAAAGGGAGAGAAAAATGGAGGGAAAACCCAAAGGAGCAGAGATTTATTATCCGTCCAGAAATTACACACCCTTCTTTAGGTTAATCCCTTGCCTTGAGAAAATGACCTGGAGAATATGGGTGGTTAATGTGAGGTGACCTGGACTTGCATTTGTCCATGGCAGTCAGCAGGCTGGGTGTGAGGGCCGGGAGGGCTGTGATGGGTAAAGACAGATGGCTGCACCCCCTCCCCCAGGTTCCCTAGTCAGGGGTCAGTGCTGCACTTCCCTGGCTGGCCCTGCCAACGTTGTCCTGACAACCGGCGCGCAACCACCAAGTTCACTGACCCTTCCCAAGCGGAGGTCATAGGTTCATTTCCCAGCGTCAGGAATCACTCCTGGCTGTGCACTGACCCAGCTCAGCGACTGGGAGCCAGTGGCCGGAGCAGGGCAGGGGCAAACTGAAATCTGTATTGCAAAGTCCTGAGTGGTGGCCTCCAAGGTGGACAGAAGCAGCAGGAGAGAGCAGAGGTGGGGGAGGCCTGCGGCGAAGCAGCTCAGTTTTCCCAGCGTGCTGGTGCTGATCATGGAGGTCAGCTCACGCATCATGAACAAGCCCAGGGGTGGCACCAGGGGCCACCCTGTCAGCCTTTGGGGGGGATGATGGTGGTGGGGGTTGCTGTAGCTGCCCGGCTTTGTCCACTGCTGACCCACAGCCCCCAGGCTCATCTGCACCCCTCCTTCCCACCCTTACCCCTCACCACCTCCCAAGAGAAGAAGTATGAACAGAACTAGGTGTGGCATCTAAAAACCTCAAGTCCTCAAGAAGAGGTAGATACCCACCCCCACTGCACCCTGATTTGTCCGTCTGTAGAGTGAAGGGGAGAATAGTTACTTGCTCTGTGACTCAAATGAAATACTTATGAAAAATCACGTGTAAACTACTATGCTTATGCTATGAGGTTATCTTTCGTCAACCTCCCAGCTTACATATCATCGTCATCTTTCCCTAACTGCCCCTTTACAAATCTACTCTAATATGATCAACCCGTACTTGAAAACATGCAATTAAGCCAAATATAAACGTGCTAAGCCACATAAACAGACAGCTGTGTGATTGTCTACGTAAACCAGCCAACATTTTATTGTTCCATATTTCAGGATATTATAGATATTATGCTTTTGTACATTAAAACCATTAGTTGCTTAAAGTTGATTGAAATAGGCCACTCGAATTTTATTTCAAATCACCTTTGGGTGATTTGGGTGCAGGAAATGAAGTTTCTTCAGCGGACCTGAGCACCAAGGTTGGCTTTTGCGGAAGTGGGGGCAGGGTGGCACTCTGCAGGGTGATCTCGGTGCTGGCCGGGCTTGTCTGGGTCAGCTTTACAATTCTCACCCCGATTTCTCTCTCTCTTCTAGCCACCTTGTAAGCCCCCAAATGTCACCATCACTCCATAAGGCAAGAATTCCAGGCTAAAATGAGACACTATGCTCACCTCATTGGCATGCTTTAACTTCAGACTCTTTCCAAATTTGAAGCATAACTTTCCAGAAAATTATACAGGAGAGAAATAACTGCTTATGTGTTTGATATTGAAGAGGGAGTTGTTAAAAATAAAAAAAAAAAAGTTTGTGAAATGAAGAAAGGAAGTAGCGAGACACTACTTTTGTCCCCAGAATGCTCCTGAGGTTTTAAGGGGATACCCTTACTCCAGAGTCGGGCTTCTGTGTGGTGACTGCCTCGCTGAGTAGGTACCCAGTAGGAAAGCCTTAGCTGACCCACCAAGAGGACAATGCTGGACACCTGGTGGAAAGGGCCACTCAGTCCAAAGGAGGACAAAAGCTCCAGCAGGCAAGGTGGGATATTCTCTAAAACTGTCACTGAGCTCGCTCTGTGCACACCAGATAGACAAGGAGAGACACTCTCGTATTTAGTGCATGCTACCCTGTAAGAACAGCCACCATTGCTTGGATACTTGGCCTGTGCTGTTGGAAATGCTTTACATTCAAGCCTTACAGTAACTCTCTGAGGGAGGTCCAGTTGCTCTTCCCACTTCGCAGATGGGGAAACTGAAGCCTCTAGCCATTAAACTAACAGGTGCAGGGCTCTCAGCCAGGGCTCAGGGTGTCCAAACATTTTTCTTTTCTGTTGCACAATGGAAGAAGAAGAGTTGTCTTGGGCCACACATTAAATACATGAACACTAACATAAGCTGGTGAGCAAAAGAAAAAACTGTGCCGTGCGTAGTTTTCATGATATCAGACACCACAGATAAGTAAAACAGTCCTCAAATAACCTGTATGCAGACCAAGGGCTGCGGGTTGGACACTCCTGGCAGTGTTTGAATGCAGAACTTCAGACCCTGGGGTCTACTCTCTGAGCCAAACACTGATGCCCCTGTGCAAGGTGATTGAAATAGGCCAATGGACAGTCCTCTTCTTGGGACACTGACACAACCAGAACTGCATCCCGGCCCCTCTCTCGCCCACCTGCCAGCTCCCAGGGCGTGCCATGCCTCCTGCCCACTTCTCTGCCTTTTTCCTAAAGGCTGCAGCTGTTGTCAGGAGTGCCACAGCAGAGCTAGCTGGCGGCTGGCTTCTCCACCTTCCCACTGCCCGAGGCAGGGGCAGTCCTTAAAGCTATGGGTAGACAGAGCCAGGCCCTTCCACCCCTCCCGGGAGGCACACAGGGTGACAACTCAGAGTGCATGGGTTCCACCCGCTGCTTCTCCTCAGACACATGCACACACACTCTTGCACACATATACACACGCACTCATGCACATGTGTGCACACATCAGGGAGCAGAGCATCAGTGGCTTTTAAGCCTTCAGTGATCCCACTGGGAGGGGTCTTCCCGCTGACACTGCTTCTCTTTGCTTATCTCTGTTTTCTGCGTGGCCGCTCTTCCCACACTGGAAAGGTGGGCTCCCACCTGCCTTCTGCCCAGGCCCCTCGGCCCTGTGACCAATCAGCCTTCCTCTCATTCTGAGACCTGGGGTGTGCAGGGCGGAGGCCAGGCTTGCGTGTTCCTAGAGAGGCTCATGTGGGTAGAAACTGTCAGCTTGGGGGTTGGGGGCCATTGTCCTTCCTCAACTTGGGTAATCATCTGAGTCTCTAACTGTGAACTCCAGGAGATTCAGAGCAATGCCCTGTCTATTCTTCTCCAAATCCTAGAATTAGGCCTGGCATGGGGGAAGGAAGGAGGGGCAGGTGTGTGAGTCAGACGCCACCCTGGTCACGGGGCTTCCACTCCTCAGGGAGGAGGCAGGACCACTTCTCCCTAGACTCAGGGGACCCCTCAGATGGTGAGGGGGGTGGAGGAGAAAGAAATGCCATCTGCTCTGAGGAAGACTGGAGCCAACATTGGAGGTGGCCTTGAAGGACGGGGAGAGTTTGGGAGGGCAGTGCCACAAGCGGGACAAGGCCTCTGCAGAGAGCAGGGAACATTTAGGAAGCAGGAGGTCGTTTCCTGTGGCTGGAGCACGAGGCCCACACAGAGGAGCATAGGACAGGGCTCGGGAGATGCAGGGCGCTGGGCGGTGGCGGCAGGAAGGCCCGAGTGAAGGGGGCTGGCGGCCAGCTGTGCTTTCCCGCCTCTCTTTCTCACGGTCCCTAGAATCAGCTGCTCCACGTGGAGTGGATGGAGGGACTTTCCTGGCCGCCTCTCTGGGCTTGCAGCTAGACCAAGTGGAGCCTGCAAGAATGGCTTTGGATTTAGAACCAGAAATCAGGTTTGGGGAGGGATTCTCCAGAGAGGGGAAGAGAACATACTGTTATCTATTTGTGGAAAGACGTATGGAGATTGTAACCATCCTAACTGTGTCAGACTCCCCTGGGCTGATTTCTTTTGCTAATAACCTAATACTTTGTTCACAGCACATACACTCCACCTGCAAGATCTGAATTATTCAACTGGACTCCTAAGTGGAAAAAGCTGAAGTGTAAGAGCTCTCCCTGGTATCTCATATTTGGTTTTGTGCATTGAGAGCTCAGTTAGCTCCTAATACTAGGGAAGAGCTGCAAAAAGGAGAAATGGACCCTGTCCCTTACAAGTTCAGATGACCTTTCAGAGTTTGCTACTGAGGTGCTACAGTATTGCACCACCTAGATTTGATTTGAAAACTGGTATACGGCTGCCTGCAGGCATGCATTAGGGCTTTGACAAAAGAAGGATTTGCCAGAATTCAACCTTGGAGTATTTGCATCTGATCTTTAAAACAATAGAAAAACAAAACCAAGCCACACGTACACATTATGTCTTGGCAGTAAAAGTAACTTCTCGATGGTGGTGATGGGTAAGAGGAGAACAGGGGTTTAAATATAATTGCTAGAGTTTCGTCTGTCCTACAGATTTTATGGGTAAAGGCCATCAAAGCCTACTTGCTGTTAAGACCACAGAACCTGATGAAAGGAAGCATGGTTCTACCCTACTTCTTTAGCCGTGAGGATGTAATAATCCCTGTGCTGTGATGCTTCATGGGTTCCCTCTATGCAACAGTAAGTTTTTATAGAGCCCCCTTCTTTATTAATATGAATTTCAACAAAAGAGCCAAGAGCCTTTAAATCCATCAACTGGCCATAAATCTAAGCAGCAGCATTATGAGTCACCCCAGGATCAGCGCAGTGAATGGGCCACTGTACCTCCACCCGGGAGATGGAGCCCTCCCTCCCCGGAATGGTCTTCCCCCTAAATCAGTCCTATTCAGGTTAGGGGGAGGTCAGAACTGCAGCTCGTTGGAAATCTTCAAAGGCAACGTGGTAGGAAAGAGCTGATGGGGCATCGCAGACCTGAAGGCTGGTGCTGCTGAGACACGAGCAGCGGCTGCTATGAACTTCAGGGGCCTTTCCCCTACTCGCTGCACCTCAGTTCTCCAGCAACAGGAAGGAGTCAGTAACAGTCATTTCTGCAGGTTAACATTTGCCTCCCAGAAGTGCTTTCAGGGTTAACGTGCCAGCATGAACGAAGGCTTTGAGTGGAGCTATGATCTGGTGATTGTACGCTTTGTGCGCTCTGCTCTGTGGCCTAAACTGTAGATAATGAGTAGTGATGTGCTCTAGGAGGAGGACATAGAAAAAAGAAACGTGATGTGTGCTAGTTCAACCACACACCACCGGAAATCTTCCAATCCAGAGACCTTCTCCACTCACTCAATTCATTAAAGTCTGGATGAAATCAAATCCTGCAAAATGGAATATTACCACTGACTGAATTTTAGGGTCACCAGAATCCCCTTTTCTTTGCAGTACAGTATGTGGGAAATCATTACACATATTCGTGTCTCAAAATAATTGGGTCTTTTTTTACCAGTGGGGACCTACAATAGTAGCCCACATTCATGTTTCTGAATATTAATTCTTACTGTATAATGCTGGGGTTGATGCTGCTGGGGCTCCAACATGGAAGCCACTTTCAAAAATACACTGCTGCTCTCATAGGCTTTTTCTTTTAGTTTCTGCTTTCTCCATTATCAGAACATATAGAATTAATCTATGTCCCTGAATAATCTATTTAGTATCTGAATGATTGACACAAGCTTTAACGTGCTGTTGTCTTTTTGTAATTTGAAAAAAATGCGTAAAAATCCATACTATGGGAGGTATGGAAACAGGGGAGCTAGAAAGGAAACTTTGTAACTGCTGTCTATTGAGAGAGTCTGTATTCCTAGGCAGTCCAAAGTGGTTTGCTTATATCATGTCATTTTACAGCAAAGAACCCTGTGAAAGTGATCTCACCACCACCACCACCACCACCCTGTTTACTGATAGATCAACGCAGGACTACAGAGGTTGGGTAGTTTGCTCGGGACCTGCCCAGCAGAAAGGTGGGCTGGGGGTGCAATGTGGGTGCATCTCTCCGCAGCACTGATGCTTTCACGCCTGTGACTTGGTGGTGAGTAACACAATGGCACAGAGCAGCCGCCTGGTCTGAGGGAAGGTGCTCATTAAAGCCGGGCTGACCCGACCGAAGGGCCTGACGAGCGATGCACAGATTCTGTGGTTGGGCTCAGTTGGGGCCCAGGTCCTAATGGGGCGTGCCGGCACGATCCCTGTCACCACCGGCTGTGCACACTGCAGAGGGGCTGTCAGGCAGACACTTAGGGGAGGCTGCTGGGAACAGGGTTCTCATTCTTCCCTTCAGCCCATCATGAGGAAGGATGGAAGGAGGCCGGGGTGGAGGGCACAAGCTTGGCTGCTCTGCCGGGAAGGAGCCACAGAAGCCGAGGCTGGGGATGGTTTTCCGTGAGGCTCTGTGACACGGCTCCTTCTTGGTTTTTGGAGAATTCTAGCTGGGATTAACAGAGTCCTACATTTGTGCCTCCTAAAATGCTTCAGGGACACCTTCTGGGTGTATGTGTCACTCTGAGGCAAATAAAAGGAACAGCAAGCCCATTCCCTTCACTCACAGACTTCCGGAGCCTGAGATGGAATATTTTTATGGAAATCTTTTAGCATTTTTAAGACAAAGCTTTAACAATTAAGGAGAAGGTGTAGTTGAATAAACTTGGTGCACTGTCACTTGCAAGACTGCAAGCACAGAAAATGCTATTTTAGCACAGTGCCATGTTCTTTCTTTTAAAATGTATCTTTGTGATGCCGCGTATCAGCTCAGACCTCAGAATCCTGAATCTGAGGTGCTGTGTCAGCACTCACCCCAACGCGTGACAGAGCTCCCGGAGGCTAGGACTGTGTGACGCCCAAAGCCGAGGGTGCTTTTGGGGGGCTGTGAGCAATGCCACCTCCGGACACGATCCACGCACTGAAGATGGTTGCATATTTGCTTTGTTTAAGGTAAAATGTCTTATTTTACTTATCAACACAATGATGCTAAGGTATGATTGATGAGGAAACTAAGACCAACCTAAGTTAAGTAATGATCTCATACAGGTCAGCTTGAGCAATTACAGTAAGCAGAATTCTGAACATGGCTTCAAAGATTCCTAATCCCAGAACTTGTGAATATGATGAGCTATTACTCCCATGATTATGTTTTATCAAATGGCTTAGTTGACCTTAAAATAAACAGGTTATCCTTGGACCTAGTTTTTTTTTTTTTTTTTTTTTTGAGACAGAGCCTCAAGCTGTCGCCCTGGGTAGAGTGCTGTGACATCACAGCTCACAGCAACCTCCAATTCCTGGGCTCAAGCGAGTCTCCTGCCTCTACCTCCCAAGTAGCTGGGACTACAGGCGCCCACCACAACGCCCGGCCATTTTTTGGTTATAGCCGTCATTGTTGTTTGGCGGGCCCGGGCTGGATTCGAACCCGCCAGCTCATCCTTAGACCTAGTTTAATCACATAACACCTTAAAAGCAGAGAGCTTTCTCTGCCTGCTGCAGAAAGAAGTAAGAAAGGACTTGCTTGATGTGTCATTGAAGGGCTTAAAGATGAAGGGGGGAGGGTCCACAGACAAGGATGAGAGACACCTCTGGGAGCTGAGAGTGACTCTCTGGTTTAAAGCTGCATGAAATTCTGCCAACCTTCTGAATGAGCTCGGCTGTGGCTACTTCCCCAGAGCCTCAGTTGAGAACACAGTCAGCCAACACCTTGAGTGTAAGGTCCACAATCACTTCTCTGCCTTTTGGCTGTGAAGGGGAATGTGAGGTCCTTGGCAGAGAGCCCATCTGGGCCATGCCAGGTGTCTGCCCTATGGAGATCGTGAGATAGTGAATGGGTGTTATTTTAAGCCACGATATTTCTTATACAGCAGTAGAAAACTAGTTCAGAAATTAAGGAGAGGAACTGAGATTCAAACTCAACCCTAGAATGTGTCCCCATCCTTAAGTGACGCATTACTGGAGATTTGGGTCCTATGTCATTAAGGTCTATTTTCCCCCATTATCCAGCAATTCCAGGAGGATGGGAACAACGCCTCTTTTGCTCACACCATATCCCCTTGCCTTGCATGGCCCTGGCACATACGTGGACGACGTAAGAAGGCACGTCGGCACAGAAGTGTGAATGAAACGCTGTGTTCCTGTGCTTGGGGATCTAAACATACTCTAACACAGAGAAGGTACAGCAAACATAAAAATGGTACACTGGTGTAGGGCACTTACCATTCTTTAGGTGGGCAGGCCATTCTGTCAAGGGCTTCCTCTCCAAGTGGCCCACCCTGTAATAATCCTTTTGGTGATACTAGACCACCGCTTTTTGTCCCCACCATCCCTACGCCAAGCCGAGAAGCTGAGTGCAGGGCCATTCCAGGAAAAATGTTCCATCCCCGCCTCTTAAAAATCCCTTCACCGTCCTGACTGGAAAGCACCATGTACCCAGAGCACTTCCTCCACGTCTCAGGCCTGCCTGACATTTGTCACCTCTGTACACTAACAGTTCTTTCTATTGACAGATCTGCAGAGAAAGAGCCTCCTCTCCCCCCTGCAGCCGCTGTAACCACGACACCCAAAGGCACCTGCTGTGCCGCTCCTCCCATGCCTGGGGCTAGCTCCTTCCCACAGCTAAAATCAGTTGTAAAAATTCCTCTGGGTATTAGCCATTCATGAATAAATTGGTATTTTTATTTTCTTTTCTTGACAAAAGTTTCTTGGAACATTATTTGAAAAGTTACCCTAGACAGTCTCTAATCTCCTTTCCAGTTCTGGAAAAGTCAGTCAGTCTGAGATTTACCCATTTTGCACTTCAAACATCGTAGCCACAAGTTGACGGCATCATCTCATTCACTGAGCTAAGCTGAACAGCATCAGATTCTGGAAAGTTACAGGGCAACATAGAGAATGCCCTCTTCCATCGCACAGAGACACAAATAGTACACTAAAGCTCTTTTTAATCTATTTAAGCTTATTTATCCCCAATACTCCTGCCAAGTAGTTAGCAGTCTATTAAAAAATAACTTCAGTAGAGAAAAACTGTGACTTTAAAGAGCCCGCCAATGCATCATTTTGTTACATGAATAACCACCTTCAATTATATCAATTTTGTTTGCTGAGGTTTTCTTAAAAACAAGAAAACATGTACGTGCATGCCTGACAATTACACAATTAAACACACCTCACCTGTCTTATTCTGCTATTGCTAATACTGACACTTTGAGGGCACACTGGGTACAGTACTTCGGTCACTGTTGCAGTTTGGGGAGAAAAGGACATATACACATATGTAGAACATATACATATACATATACAGAATGTGTGGTTTGGACATTCTGAGCGGGAAACTAATCCCATGGGAAACTGGGGAAAAACCAAATATAAGAAGTAGAACTGGAACTTGGCCTTGGCGGAAGGATGCCTCTCCTCAAAGAACACAGGAAAAGCACAGTCCTCCCACAAATGCCAAAATTCACATGACATGTTTGAGGTTACTATTCATTGGTAGATTTGTTTACTGATGACGATGGAGCCCCAGGGTTAGGTAGGGGTTAGGTAGGGGCTAGATGACTAGGTCTTGAAGGTCAGGCTAATGAGTTTGAACTTGAACCACTGATGCGTGTCTCCAATGTGGCTAATGTGTGTACGTGAGGTACACACAAGATCTCTCCTGTACAAGCTCAGGGTTCCTTATCTTTTCTGCAGACTATGAGTATCAACCAGAGGGGCCCCGGTTCCCGTATCTTTCTTTAACAATCCTGAGGCATTCCTTAAACATAAAATACTGTGAAAACACGCAACAAGAAATTAATTGAAACATATCCGTATTATGAGATGACCCATATATAGTTGTTTAGTGCAATGAATGTTATTAAATATATAAACAACAAATTGTAAATAGTATACAGACATCCTAGTAAGTGTTTGAGCCTTTCTTCCTAAGAGATTTGTGAAAACAGGGCAGCACCTGTGGCTCAGTGAGTAGGACCCTGGCCCCATATACCAAGGGTGGTGGGCTCGAACCCAGCCCCAGCCAAAAAAAAAAAAAAGAAAGAAAAAGAAATTTTGTGAAAACAAATAAAACTACCTGATAGTATGAGGATTCACATCCACCACCCTCTTTGAAGGAAAATGTCTTTGTCCCAGGCCTGTCAAACTTTTCATCTTTCATCTTCCTAATTTAGGATAATTTGGTGACTACTGCAGATATCTAATTGGTCCACATTCCATGTCAATTCACAAAGGGATGATTATTTCCTTGCAGCAGAGATAAAACAATGCATAATTCGTGGAAGCAATTCCTAATCAATCTTGCAATTTCTCAAAGTTGAGTGTGTAAGTCAAGAGTCTTCCTCAACTATAATTCCAACCTCCAGCTACATTTTTTTTCCCCCGTGTAACTCCTGAGCAAGTCTGGACAAAGCTGACATTTAATTAGATGTGTTCTCCTCCTACAAAACCACCAGCGCCAATTCCGTGTGACTGCCCAGGGAACGGCTTCCTTTCTGGCCAGCACTGGGGGAGTGGGAAGGGTCAGGCACCTCCTTTCTCTGGTGAGCAGCAGCCAGAGTTTAGCCCAGAGAGAGACACATGGGTTGCAAGCTTCCTGGCTAGTCTTTCCACTATTCAGAAGTCTTCAATTCTTTACTTGCTTTCTGGATCACACGCTCAAAGTTCTCTTTGGTCACACAGCTTGGTTTTGCTTTTAGCCATTTGGGGGTCCTTTGTGTGTTGTTAGCCTTGCCAACAGTACCCCACTGAGATCAGGCTGGGGGCAGCACCTTGCAGGATGCGTGGAAGCCTGAAAGTGGACACACCCCAATAGCTGGGGGATTAAGTAATGAGGACTCCAACTGTAAAGCAGGAGTAGAAGGATGGGAAGGAAAGAAAGAGACGGTTGTGCTCCTCGAAGGTATATGCTCATTTCATCTGATTGTGTATTTTTCATTGTAAGATTATAGAAGATGCGTGTTAATTTAATGGTCTATATCAAGAGTGCCTTTCCTTTGTCTTCTTTAAGGTTCCTTGCAACAAGAACAGAAGGAGTCTTTTAAAACTTCATTTCCTAAAAGAAAAAGGAGCCAAAACATCTTGCTAGGAATGTGGGAGCCAACGCTCAGGAAAGTGTTTGGTTTCCAGAAAATGATCATGAAGTTGCATTCTTCCTAGTTGAAGTCCTTCTGTAATTACAGAAAAAGCTACTGTGAAACCAGGATACTGAGTGTGTCTGTAGTTAATCTCATAACAAAAGACTTCAATCTACACAGGCAGTTGAGTCCATGTAATTTGCGGGGTTTCCATCATCTCTCATATTTCTGTCTAGTCTTTGGTAGGTAGTTTTTGTCTATGCCGAAGTCACTCGTTTGTTCACCCATGGTGAAGAGAGGAGAATTACAAATATGAAGAAATCAATTTTTTTAAAGTTAATTTTTTAAGGTAACAAATTTAGAAAAACAGCATGACATTTCTTTGACTCTGGCTTAATTTGTTCTACTACAAAATTCTTTAAAAAAGGTAAAGCATCTCAGAATTCATATATGTAACATATGGATATTACATAATTAGGTTTATGCTGAATTAGGCTGGAAGGAAAATGCGAATAGGAACAAGAATGTTAATAATGTGAGTAGCGTTGAATTCTGTTGGAAGGGGAAGGACTCAGAAATTTAAAAAAAGAAAAGGAAAGCTAGAAGAATAGATCTGCACAAAGACAGATATGCCCCTGTAATTGTGACAAGGAAGTGGATTTTATTTCTGTTCCGAAGAGAGTGACACTTACCAGTCCGAAAGGTGACGTCTTCAGTAGTTGATGCAAAATGTGATTTTAAATATGTAGGGTGTATTCACGGGGCAGACACTGAAGAATTAACACATGGATCATTAATAAAGTTTTGCGACCCAAAGAATCAAGAAAAATAAAATCCACAGGGATGGAAACAAACAAAGCCCTCCCCGTAACACTGACAAGCTGAGCAAGTTGAAACCTGCCCAGGGGAATCAGAAAAGACGCTGTCGACTGGGTTCCTTAGAAGTGAAATAATGGACCATGACACGGTCTCAAAACTTTCATAGTGACACACTTACATGTTAAAAAACATCTCATTTCTTCTTAATAACTTCTAAGTTTATTCAGGATGTTCTGTATTAATAGAGGCTGGATGCTAAAGGTGATAAATAAAATTTCCCTGAGTTTAATCACAAAGGAATTTGGAGGACAAATTTAGCATGAGGTATTTTATTATAAACTGCACATAAGACAAAAATTCAGCTCATCATAATATCCGAAACTTCGCTCATGCTAACTTGAAAGCATGTTGGGGTCAGAATGATGCTGCCTGCAGTTCTCACTTTAAAACCTCCAAAGACAAACTAGAAATTCAGTATGCTGAGAAATTTTCTCTACGTGCTGCTCAGTTCACCTCTGTTCCTCATATTGTCAGTCTCCTTCCAGGACCAAGGTTATGACCCTGCTGAACCCTGTTATGACCCTCCTGTATTATTATTAAACTCTTTAAATTCCAGGACTTCAAATTTTCAAATGTCAGTATTTCTTCATCCAAAGTGAATTTTATTTATGAGAATTTCCTGAGATTATTTCTTCTTCTCCTTCTTCTGGTCTTCCTCCTCCCCCTCCTTCTCTCCCTTCTGACCTCTCTCCTCCCCCTCCTTTCTTTTTCTTCTTCTTCCTCCTCCTCTTCCTCTTCCTCTTCCTCTTCCTCATCCTCTTCTTCTTCTTGAGACAGGGTCTTCCTCTGTCTTTCAGGCTAGAGGGCAGTCACATTATCATAGCTCACTATAACCTAAAACTCCTGGGCTCAAGTGATCCTCCTACCTCAGTCTCCCAAGTAGCTGGGACTACAGGTATGCACTACCACACCCAGCTGATTTTTCTATTTTTAGTAGACACAGGGTCTTACTCTTACTCAGGCTGGTCTTGAACTTCTGAGCTCAAGCAATCTTCCTGCCTTGGCCTACCAAAGTGCCAAGATTACAGGCATGAGCCACCACGCCCAGTCTGAGACTTTATTTTTAAAGAATTTTGCATTTGTCTTATAGCACTGAACTATGTGAAGCTATATTTAAAAGTTCATGTTTTAGCTTGTTAAACATGTAATGTGAAAGCCCAGTTCTAGATCATTTCATGCCTAATTTCAGATGTTTTAAACATTTTGCAGCTGATGAGAGGGCAACCTTTAAATCTTGGATTCACTGGAAAGTTACCTTTTGGAGTTTTTGCTTGAAATAAGGCATTTTTAATTTTTCATAAAACATAGCCTTCACCATTGAAAATGAAAATGAAAAAGGGATAGCATTCTGCCGAATACCTCAAATTTGCCAGCAGCTTCCAAATAGTTGTTATAGATATCTTAGTGATGGCTCAAGATAATTTTTTCTAAGATGATGTCGTGTCTGAAAGAACACTGCCAATTTAGAACCTCAAAGACCTTTGGTTAGTGTTAATGAGTAAGGATAATCAGGGGGCTTTTTTCCTTCCTGCCTGTCACTTTGTTCCCTCTTATGACTCAGTCTCCTTTTTATTCCTTTCAATCAGATCCTGAATGTAAACTTCCTTTTCTCAGAGGTAGAAGAGCTAAGACTGTGAATGCAGAGAAGAAAGAACTAGACAATCATGGAACTTCATTCGCAGGTAGCAATATATAAGGGTGAGGGCTTCTGTGGGCTAAAACCCTTTTGTCTTCCAAAGTTATATCAGTTCATGTACTGACCAAGCCTACCCTGTGCTCCCCCTTCAGCCCCTGCACTGCAGGTGGCAAGTAAGGTCCATGCATCTTGTCTGGTGAGTAAGGAAGGGAGTGGAGCCAAAGAACCCTGGTGGCCTGACCACTCCAGATGGCACCATTTGCTGGTCCTTTGCTTCACCTCTGCCACTCCAGAGTGCTCGTGGTTTCTGAGGTCTTTGAACTATCTTTGCACAATAAAACCTTAATCCTTGGTGAATGCCTGTAGTCTCAGCTACTCGGGAGGCTGAGGCAAGAGGATTGCTCAAGCCTGGGAGTTTGAGGTTGCTGTGAGCTATGATGCGTGGTACTCTACTCAGGGTGACTAAGTGAGACTCTGACTCAAAAAAGGGAAAGGAAAAAGGAAGAAAAGGAAGGTGGGAGGGAGGGAGGAAGAGAGAAAGGAAGAAAGAAAGAAAGGGAAAAAGAGAGAAAGAAAGAGATAGTGTGTGCCTTTTCAAACTTCAGATTCATAATCCCTAATTCAAGATTTTATGCTTTGTGTGAAAGGAGTTGACAGAAAGGCAATGCTACGCGTCTACTGTCTGCTCTGCAGCATCCTACAGGACTCTGAGACGGTGCCCCAATCAAACACCTTCATATTTCTGCAGTTAAATGAATGGAAATTCACACAAAATAGGATTTTAAAAAGAAGTTACAAATAGATCGGCTCAGGTCGGGGCAGCCTTTGCCACAAAAGAGCAAGCAAAACTTCCCATTTGTAGGGTTGCTGGATTTTAGAATTGAGAAAAGATTGTGGACTGTTTAGAGCACCTTCTTATCAGACCATGTGTGTGCATTTCCCATGAACTATTGTTCAGAAGAACTCAGGTGGTCATACAGTCATAGAAGAAGGTTACCAAAGGACAGAGATGAAGATGGCTTAATTTCACCGTGTACTGACAAACCGCAATGGCATATGGCTCTTAAGGGGAAAATTTGGGGTCACAGACCTAGTCCCAAATTCCTGCACTGCTCCTTCCTACTTACAAAACCTTGACCACATCACCTAAGCTCTCTAAGCCTTACTGACTTCATTTATAAAAGGGAGAAAAATAAATCTACTTGTTAGGATTAAATAAGATAATTCATCCAGAATGCTTAATGTAAAAAGTGTTCAGAAACCACAATCATTATTTTGTCTACTAACTTGTAAATATAGTTTTCCCTCAGTATCTGTAGAGGATTGGTTCCAGGACCTCCTGCAGATACCAAAATCTGTGCCAAGGTCCTAACAAAAATGGTGTAGTATTTCCATATAACCTATGCACATTATTCTATATACTTCAAGTCATCTATAGACGAATTATAGTGCCTAATACAATAGTATTAATAACATAAATAATTGTCATATTGTCTAGGAAATAATGGCAGAAGGAAAAGTCCGTATGTGTTCAATACAGATGCAATTTCTTTTTTGAACATCTTCTATACAAAGTCGGTTGAATCCAGGGATGCAGAACCCACAGATATGGAGGGCCAACTGCGTTTGTTTTACATGGTCAACTTTGAAAAAGAGAAGAGATACAGAAGAAGAATGAGGAAGCATACTTGAGACTTCTGTTATCAGTTTATTGTTTAAAATTTTTTAAAGTTAGTTTACTTTTTCGTGGGTAAAATAGCCTTTTACCCTCTCGCTTTATTTTATTATTTTATTTTATTTATTTTTATTAAATCATAGCTGTGTACATTTGTGCAATCATGGGGTACAATACAATATACAATCTGAAATATTTTCATCCAACTGTTCGACATAACCTTCATGGGATTTTCTTGTTTATTGTATGAAAACATTTGTATTCTGCATTTAGTAAGTTTCACCTGTACCCTTCTAAGATGCACCATAAGTGTGATCCCACCATTTACC